>JAOUZG010030345.1:1678573-1718070 GCA_026289955.1 Argiope argentata | reverse complement strand
GACTTTTGTATTATGGTCATGTTACTCGGCTACCGGCCCTAGCATCGCAGGTTCGTACAGTGACCTTCACTCGCTGCAACGTTACAGCGGTAAAACAGGTGTCTCAGGGCAAGGGAGATGAATCTTTACATTGTAGATGTATGTTAAAGAAGTGTTGCTTCTGCATCGAATCAGAAAGCTTGGTGAATTCAAACAACTAATATTTTTCTTTAACTTTCTATTAATGTATTCATCAGTGGTTCAGTGACTTGCAATATTTATACATGCGGCCAAAGGCTCTTTTCCCGGCATTGTGATATTATTGAGTGATGCGGATAATAGTATCATACTTACAATCGTAATTTCATGCACATTGCCCCTTACTATCTAAATATATAATTTCTTGGTGAAACCGTCGTTTAATTGTTCTCTGATTATGGTAATATCATTATTTTCTTGATCGTGAATTAAATAGGTCAAAATGGCATGGTCACATCAATTATATTTTATAACAAATATCATAATAATAGATACGTTTCTGTCTCATAAAAGCTCAATTATGTCCACTTATGACTATCCCTTATCAACGAGCAAAAATGATGTTCGAAGTTTAATTAATTTGTCTACATCAATTGTAAAATTACAAAATTGTCTTTTTAACCTTTGAAAATACTTGTTAGAGAAATACTCACCAACTATTTTATATTATTAAAGATTCTCACATCATTCTGAATGATGAACAGCGTTTTTTAAAACAAATTAAAACACTTTATGACTTTCAGGCGTCCTACAGGAACCAAGATATTTCACATTCTTATCGTTTTCTAATATAGCTGCTCCATCAAAAAAGTCTGTGCTATCGAAAAATATATGTCTACTGGCAAATAATTTATTGCAAGCATCATTCATCAATTAATAGGCTCAAGTGTTGCGTAAAATCTAATAATATATCTATGTCTCAGAATGAAAATGCAACATAAAAGAGATTTACTTCTATAATGGTTCCTTTTAGAGTTATTGAATAAATAAGAAAACATTTTCGCATAGCATTAGCAAAAAGCCGAGATTTATTGTGTATTGCACTCTGATTTTAATGTTGCCATTCTGTGTGGAAATCAAGCTATGTTCTTCAAAATATTTTGATGAGCTTTATATTATCTCTGAAATCTGTGTAATTCTTTATTTAATTACTGGACTTTTTTATGTTAGATTCAGTATATTATCATGTTCTTCTAAAGGATTAAACTGAAAGTTTAGACAATCAGTAATATTTTTAATTAATATTTTAAATTTGACCAACATTGAAATTATTATAGTAGAATATTAAAGAACGATAAAATATGGCGTTGTGTCTATTTAACTATGTCTAATGTATATATGTAAATATCATCTAATACTATCATAAAAATGCTGGATAAATCTATATAAATAAAAATGAATCGCCAAATGTGTTGCTAAGCACAAAACTCGAAAACGGTTGGACCAATACGGCTAATCTTTTATAAATATTTTCTTTAAGACACGAGGAAGGTTCTTTAAAAAAGAAAAAAATGCGAGGAAAATAAAAATAAAAAAACGACAGCTTTCTTACTTTCCCGCCAAAAATCTACATTTCCCCACAGCCAAATAAGTAAGACTTGAGTTTTCTTTTTTTCTTCCCCACGTTAATGAGGTTAGACTTAATATGTTTTCGACCGATTATTCCAAACGATTCTGTTTATTTTCTTGATGTTTGATGCATTTAAAACCAAGCATTGTAAATCAGTAGATCTTTTGGGTTCATTTTGAAGTACTTTTGGTTTAAAATAAAACAGAATAAAGGAAATGAAAAATTCTAATCTGTATTGAGTTACCCTATATGGCGTAATTGCCTTTCAAGCATTTGCGTGGTCCCAATTCGTGATGAAAATTAACGCATGTGAAGTGTGCTGTCATTGTTAATACCTGTGTTTTCATTTTAATTAAAAATTTAAAAAATATGTGCATAATAAATATTGATGAAGCAATCTCAATCTCGATCGATAAATAAAATATACGACTTGATTTTAATTTTGCTTTATTTAAGGTACGCACTGTAAATAAATTGTTTTTAGGTCAGTTGTGTGCTTTTTCATGCGTACGAAGTCGTGGGTAAAAGCTATATATCTGCAGACTATATGTTTCGATTTTATCTTTTATGAAAAAAAATTACCTTCTCTGTGACGGGACCTTTTCCACCATTTTCTGTCCACTGCTTTAGATAATCAGTACAGCTGCTCTTATATGGAGGAGGGAGTAGCACTTTCTCTGCCTACAAAAGGATAAAATACCAGAAACAAAATATTCAACAAAATAATTGAAATTTAAAAGTCTGTAGGCTTTCCATTCTTCATTGAGTTCTTATTAAAAATTATTTACACCCACTTTGTTAAATGTGCGTTGTGAAGAACAAAACCAATTAAGATCATATTTAGGGTATCCATATTATTTAATAATATTCAAATATTCCGGCAGAGAATGTATATATGAAATATGAACCAAGCAGTAATATATTTAAAGCTAAATAATTATATACTATATCTTATTTACCACCTAAATTGACCTGATTTGATGCTGCCGAAGTCACTTGTAAATATTGCAGCAAACTAATCGGATTATCTTTTCGATCTAATTAGTTAGAAAAATTTAAGCGGCTCAATTAACTTCCATTCATATTACATTAACGGTACTCCCAAAACGTTGTACATGTCTTGTAAGTGTATCGTCTTTTGCCATGAAAATAATAGCACATCTATGGATCTTTTGAATCGCCAATGAGTTATTTTGCAACTGAAACTCTATAAAATACAGGGTGTCCGAGCTAGACCGGAGAAACTCTGCACAGCCAAATTCGTTGTTTGGAAGACAAAAAATGGCCTAGTGAACTGTACCTCTAAACCCCATAATTTTAAAGAGAAAATGTATGACATCATATCCGGTTCACGAAATTAACTTTATTCGCCCTCTGGATTGGGCGTTGGTGACTTATTTCACGGTCACCCCGATCTCCAGATCTAGACCCTTTAGATTTATTCCTTTGGGGCCATGTAAAGGAATTGGTGTATCGAGACTCAATTCCTTCAGAAATTGACTTAGTCCATTCGTCTTCACAATGAGTTTGCTTTTGTGGACACCACCGTGCTAGAACGTGCGCATTCAACCATTGAACGACGCGCGCATGCGCACCTCCATATGCATCATTGATATTTCGAACATCACACTATTTAAAATTATTCAAGTACTGATGTTCATGTTTCGAGTAAAGGATTTTTCGTAAACCAAATATGACGCCATACAAATTATACAAATTCTCTCACGTTTTTCTCTAAAACTATGGATAATAGAAGTACAGTTCTTATGGCATTTTTCTTTATGTCTTCCAAACGACGAACTGGCAGGGCAGAGTTCCTCCGGTCTTGCTAGGACACCCAGTATAATACAAGGTAAAAACTGAGTTCTTACATAAAAAGCTACTCATTTTCTTTGAGTCTAATAGAGGTAATGGGACTTTAGATCCACATTTTAGTTTAAGAGTTTCCGTTATGATATCGAATCTATGCATTAACAAAAAATTTCTTCAACTGAATCTGAAAATAGTAAATTGTCAATCCTAAATTGATTAAAAATTCCTCATTAAATTATTACAGATCTGCATATTTCATCGGTATGTTAACTTCGTTTTCGAACTGATTTGATAAATGTTAAAGGAAAGCTCTAGGACTATTTACAATAGTACCATTCTATACGAGAAAACTATTGCAAAAAAATGGGTCTTCTAAAAAATTCTTTAGTTACCTATTTTTTCTCTCTCTTTCTCAATAGTCTGGAATTATTCACTTGTAGGAATCCTACTTGATTGATTTCATTTGTTGAATCAATCTCCTATTGTGAAAATTTAATTTCGCTTTAAAAATATTGGCGCCTGAGAAATCATTAAATATATCACGACAAAAAAAATTGTTGCAGTTATTTTAATGATGAAAATTATGTTCTAAACTACTAATAATTAAAGCATCATTCACGAACGAAATGAAATATTTTTAATATACAATTAGGTCATAATAATGAAATAACAACAAAAACTATAATGTATTCTTAATAAATATTTATTAAGATTTACAAACATGACGAACTTAAAAATATGTATGCTTATTAAAGTAATCCATAGTATTGAATGACTTAATATAATTTTGGCTTAATTCTTGTAATTTCTCCAATATTGAACAAACATTCATTGAGACACTAGACTTAAAAACTTCCATTAAAAACTCACCAGCCTGACATATATTCTGTAGACAGTGCCCATATTGAGGAACAGCCCTTCACTTATTGGGGAAGGAACATGATAAGGGGAATGAATGCTGAGCTGCGCGCCTCTGGACAGGTGTGAAGGATGGTATTCGGATACCTCTAAGTTCAGTCTTAGATGAATCTCTAACCAGAAAAAGAACACTTCAAATTATCTTTCACATAAATCATTCAATATATAGCCGAAAAAAAAGAATCTTCTGAAATTTTAAATTCGATTTTATGGGTCGATATGACGGGAGTCAAATTATTCACAGAAATAGCGACAACAGATGCGTCAGTCTATCTCTCAACGTAAAAGCAAAGTGGCAGAAATTTTCCCTTCAGTGATTTTACTATGAAATTATGATAGGGATTTTTTTGGTACGTGTCGGTTTAGACTTAAAGAATCTTAGGTATCTTTTTAAAAAGCTGTGCATGTGTTAAGGAATTTTCGTTCGTAAGGAGCCTTTATTCCAGGCGTGAGTAAGACCTAGTCAACAATTTTGTTAAGCGCGTGTTGGAAATAATTATATGACAAAGAGGAAATTGGATCAGGAAATAAGAAAACATTTTACAATGAAGTTAACGTGGATTAATTTTAGATAAAAATTAGGATTTAAATTAAGAGATACCATTACTTATTTATATAGGATAATTTTGAAAAAAATTGGCCCAATAATTTCTAAAGGCAGATAAATTGTCTAAATTGGTCTATTTAATGAAAAAAATGGATCATAATGTGCACTGCCGAGAACCGAAAAATTCCTAAATCATCTCTGCAAGCATATCTCTTCATTGTTAATTTTAGATATTGCGACATCTATAACATCTTAGATTCACAGACAGATGAAAACATGATTGTAACATTCACAAACTAATGCTGAAGAAATAAAAGGCTTTGGTGAATGCTTTCTGCAATTGATTGCTTTCTGCAAGTGCAATTGATTGAAATACGATCATGAGACAATTCACAGATCATCGCGAAGTTTAATACTAATATTTACAATTGGAGACAACTGTAATTAAAGTAAAAGAAAATTTTTGTCCGGAAAATGATATAATGAAATTTTATATACATTTAGCTCATAATTATGAGCATTAATTTACTTTGGTATTTGTTTGATTACCTTTTCCCGTCTGTATTTGTGTCTGCCTGAGAGTTTCCGGATTTATGAATATGTATGTTTTGAAGTCCTTAGCATAATTTTTTCTATAAGCAAATTACAATTTCATCGATTTATTCTCTTTTTATAGTTGCCTTAACTATAATTCTACAATCGTATGAACGTAATTAAAAGTAACAAAACAATACCATTTTATGATGAATATAAATTCAATTACAATTAATTTTCAATGACTTGATAAAATATTATTACGTACTCAATTTACATTTTATAACGTAAGTTATTTTTGTTAATTTTTTTTAATTAATGACAATCCAAATATTATTACAAGAAACGAACAAAAAGATCTGAATTTTACGTATAAGGCTTCACATACTTACGAGTTGAAACAGGCACGGTTAAAGGTTTTTCATCTGGCTTTTCGTGCAAAGAATACATCATATAGCAGTTGAAAGGAATTTCGTATGAGAAACTGAGAGCCGGAATCAATATTGGATCGGAACTGAAAGAAATGGAGGAAGTTGAAATGAAATCTCTTCAAAAGAAAACATTTGATTAAGTATATCGAAAAAAATTTAAGGCTATTTAAATCTTTAACCCAAAACATCGACTCATGCTCATATTTTAGGCTTAATATGTCTTTATTTTATTTTATTTTTTAAGAACTCTTAATTATATAGAATCGATAATGTGCAGACAAAAAATACATTTAAAGACAAGTCGCTCTGGAGCCAATTTTTTAACTCTTCAGTTTTACTGAGAATTTAACTGAAGTGAAAGATCGGCGTTGGCAGAAAGGAAAAGGACGAGACGGAAAATGGGAGACTTTGAGTTTGATGTGTGTAATGGCCGGATCCTGAACTCTAGATCCAGATTGGTTTTGAAAACCTAAGAGAACTTTTAAGATTTAAACCTGCTTTTCTTTTGTTTGAAATGTTAATTGTTGTCTATGTCTGTAAATAAGTGTTTTGTATGTTTATAAAATGTTTCCATTCTCTAGACATTACAGCACTAATAAATAGTTTCCTGGCTATAAGCAACATTATCATGGCTAAACCAGCTGAATGATCTTCTAAATTCTATCTGATAAGTCTTATCCCTCTTTCCTATATAAAACTGTGGCTTTTCGGTAAGATTGTGAGTTCTTTACAAGGATTGGGGAATAATAGTTGCGATATATAAATCCTTGTTGTGAATTGACCATTTTATTGAATCTCTCGTGTGAATATGTGTTTATGTAAATTTCTCGTGTGATAACTCAAAGCCATTTTTCAAACCAATTTAAACCGAAATTCAACACAGAACTGTATATAACTATATCACAGGATAACATACAGAATTTCAATTTTTTTTAAGTTATTGCATTTACATTAATGTAAAAATACAGACCGATTGGCGATGATCCCATCCGCAGATTTTATTCAAAAACTCATAAGACGAGTTATCTATTTATGGAAAGAGGAGGTCTCATTAGCATAAATTCTTGCTTTGGAGTCTAATTTGTAGTGTCCACTTACAACTCAAAATCATTTTAACTGTTGTTTCAAAACGATCTTGGTGCGTATAGTTGATTTCTGCAATGCTAACTTTGAGTTTTGTTACCTGTGTTTCGAGTTTTCTTATGGAAAGAAGCTTCAACTTCCACTATCAAAAGTATTGGATTCCGTACAGCCACAAAACAATTTCTGTAACAAGCGTTTTAGCCAAATAGTGCAATTTCAAGAATAAGCCACTTACGTGCAGTTGGTTTCTTCATCGTCCGTTTCGACGGTGCACATAGAGACAAAGGATTCGTATTGGTGTCCAAACATCTGCTGCTCGTACCTAGTTAGATGTCTGAATCTGGAGACATCTCGAAACCTACTCACCTGAAAGAAATGAATAGTAAAGTTGCATTTTCGCTAAAGACTTTGAGGTCAGACATTTTATAGCAGTCTTATCTCTTAATTATATTTTAAACATTCGTCTTTCCTTTCCATTTCGAAATCAAATCAGAAGAAAAAACAAATTTAAAGTACTTATGATTTGCAGATATATTCAAGTATGTTGTTGTTGTTACAAATGGCACTTGCCATAGACAAGCACCCTGACGGCCGTCGACAATTTTAAGAGGAATTAGCGTCTCTTGTTTTTGAAGTAACGCCAACTAGGGGCAAGAGTATAACTTAATTAAACCCTCATCACAGTCGCTTGCACATCCCCTTTTTACAGGGAGGTACATTCATACACTTACAGATAGAACACAGAGGGAAAACCATATCCGAACAGGGACTCGAACCCGGGACATCCAGCTTTCGTGGAAGACACGTCACCCCTAGGCCAGGACACCGGCATTCGAGTATGTGTTTTATGTGGTTGATAGAAATTCAGTAACAGTATTTTACGAAGAATAATTCTTAATTATGATGGACGAAATACACAAAGCACCTCGTAGGTAGAGTTAGTCTAATGTAATGTAATGATCTTTGCACATCCTTTATCAGTGGAATAACAGTCATAGAGAATCATTATCTTCTGAAATAAAAAGTTTAGCATACTTTAACTATCCTACAGACTAAGTTATTGTTTCTTTAAAAGTTTAACTTTTGCCTTCAGAGAGTCTTTTTATTAAATATTAGTTTTTCCAAGTAAATATAAGAAAAGAAACAAAGTCATTTGCCACCTATTTGTAGACACTTCTGCAAATAGGTGAATCAAAGAATTATTGATAAATTAAGGATTAATTTCAATAATATAAACGCGCAAAGAATTCCGAAATGCCCATTAGCATTATTCAACGAATCGCAATGAATGACGAAGTTACAAATAAACACATATCATAAAATGTTATTGAATCATCGACTGTACATTGTATTACATAGTTGCTCAATTGGAAAGTATTGGTACAATTTTAAATTACTTTTTTTAAAAATTTTATATTAATTTGATTTTTTAAAAACACATTCGTTTCGCATTTTTAATCACCAAGTTCTTTCCTGTTTCTGCATAATTGTTTAATATCTTTTTTTTTCGATACCTTATTACTTTTCTAATTTATTATAATTATTATTTTACGGTGTAAACTAAATAATTTACACCGTAATAAATATTACACAACATTCATTATGCCCTTTTTTTAAAATATAATTTGCAATGTTTAAGGCTAAAATGAAAAATTAACGACAATAGTATTAACTGTTTTGCTGCTTCTGTGAAACAGAGGTGTAGACTGCTTCACGGATTTTTAACTTGACGACAGCTATCAAAGATAAAAGATTTTCAAAACGAAACATTGATGTGTTTAGTATTTGCCATGTTTTAAATACAGGTTGCAGCAGTTTCAGTCGCCACTACGAAGCGAAAAGTTGTCATTAGAGGACGCGGATGGTCTGGGACATTCATTCTCCCCATGGTTTATTATCGAGAATACTTTGGACAAAGGAGCAGACTACATTTGCCGTAAAGGCTTACTTTTCGAACAGTCGCTCGATAGTAGCGAAGCAGCGAGCCTCCCGCACACACTTCAAGATTCTGAACTCGTGTTCCTGGTTGACAATCAATAGAGATGTAGGCTAACTTTTAACGGTCCCTGCTTTTTTGTAGAGAAAGAGGATGTTATGACAGCTATTCACTTAAGTAAAAATGCCGGAAGAATTCTTTTTGACACAACTGGACGAATCGGATGTTGGAAATGTGTTGTTCCAGCAGGGTTGCGTCACGACGCCAGCTGCAATGTGTGTTTTGTGTGAAAAATTCCCCCAGTGCCTGATTTCCTTGAGGAGATATATTCTGTGGCCATCGCGCTCACCTGATGTGATTCCTTGTGACTTTTTTATGGGGTATCTAAAATCCTTCATCAACACTGATTGTCCAAGGGGACTTGCTGAACTGGAGGCCAACATTAGCAGAGAAATCGCCAACGTACCCATCGCTATGTTGGAAAGAGATGACCCAAAATTCAGAAATAGGGTCACTCAGTGTATCGCCGAAAGGGGGCAGTACTTTCTCGATATAATTTTCAAAACAGTATCCAAGTAAATTTCCATGTATGTAACATATGGTGAATAAATATTTGGAATGTACCTATAATGTCTTTTGTTTCATTGGCACTTCAAATCAGCAAATTATGCTGACGTACCCAGTATTTAGAAGCAGATCATAACCAGACGTATCCTGTATTTAGAAGCAGAAGATAAGGCAATTTGAATAAATAAAGATACGCAGAAAGAAAGTATTGTAACTATCTGAAAGAATTCAATATCTATTTTTTTTTCAAACTCTTATGAATTTTCAAGTTTTTAATCTTAAAGATTTATTAAAATTCTTTTCAATAGCTTTTCCGTCTCTGTCTATGTTAAAATGAACGAGGTTACACTAAAATTTAATTAATTTTGTGATTAAAACATAGAATGATATCATTTAGAAGCAGATCAATACACTTTCAATATGAAAATGAACCGTAGATAAATAGCCAGTGAAAAAGTCGCCAAGTCAATTTATAGAGAGATACTGTAAGCGTTTCTCTTTTGTGTCGGTGAATAATTTCTTATAACAACTAGTCGTTGTATTTCGACGTTTATTTTTATCTGTTTTATATGTAGGTAAAAAAAAGCAACTCATATATTTTTTAGTTTATACAATTCTTATATTCATTCCCTTCAGAAGTTTTAAGACAGATGATATGTCAAGCGGAAGATTTGAAATCTTGAGGGCCTAATTAATGAGATGAAATTAAGCCTAGCATTGAAAAAAATGCAATTATTTTGAATTTCAGTGTTTAATGCAAATGTATATTAAAATTTTATCTTTTATTCAAAATAATTAAAATAATAATAAATATATCTGACGAAAGCAACTTAACAATAACAATGATAAAAGTTCCAACTAATGTTCATGATTTAAAAAAGTGAAATAAGATTGAAAAAAAGGAATGGTAGCATTTTTGTTCAAATTAATATTGTAAACTATACAACAACTTAGAAAAGTGTGAGGAAATAGAACTAGCATGCAAGAAAGATGATATATTCAAAAGTGATGGCGGAAAAACATAAACTTCTTTTACTTCCATTTCATTTCCTTTGCAGATGTGCTGAAATTTTTAATACGCTGATTTATTCTTCTAGTTTCTAAGGGAAATGTGTGCCAAATTTCATTCGAATCCATCAAATGGGTGGAATTGTGTAAGGTTCAAACCAACAAATGGGCATTCAATTCTATATGTAGATTGAAAGCTATCAGATATTAAATTACTGAAAAACCTCGCATTTTTATGTTTCCAGTGCAATTTGAAATGTAAATATAAATTTAAACAACATATCTGTATAAATATATATAAAAAATGAAATCTACGGGCGCACATTTCAAGTTATCATGTGAGAGCATTATTATTTTTAAATGATTATTTGTCTTAATTAAAGTCATTGACCAGTTTAACCAGTTTGAAAAAATTGCAAGACTTCTCTCTTTATCTAATAATTTTTTTAAACTTTCATTTTCGATTTTTCTAGTTGACAAAGATAAGGAGCTCTACAAATTTTGAGCTAAAAAAACACCCAGTAATTTCGACGTAAAGTTCACTTTTATTGGAAGCTATTGTATATGTGGTAAAATACAATGAACGTAATGCAGAATGATATCAAAATTATATTCAGATATTTAAAGTATTTTGAGAAATACAATTAGTAAGAATGCGCTTTTAATATCATTAAAGAATAAATATAAGTCACGTTTTACAAAATTGCGATAGTTAAACATGAAAAAGAATTTTTAAAAAAAGATAATCTTTTGAGCGCGAAATTAATTATTTAAAAGTAAGCAAACTGGAAGATGAAGTCATTTCATAGAAACGATAAACAAAAAGAAATTGATATAACTTCAATTAAATATCTCAAACAATACTGTGAAAACAAATCTCAAATGTCATAGGTCAGGTGACTCGCTATTTATCAATGAAAAAACGAATATTTCTTGCCTTCAAATTTCGGAGACACCAAGACCTTCTAACCGAAACAACATCATGTTCTCACATGATAATAAATTTAAACAATATATCAGTACAAATATGAATATAAACAATATTTTAAAATATAAATAAATGACCTGTTTCGAATTGTTAACAAGATGGCAATATTCGTGAAAATCCATGCAGAATTCTGAATCGGAATCTGGACTTCCACAGTTTTCCGAATACGTCTCACAGTAAGGAGTGGATCGTATTCTGTAACAGAAGGAATAAAATAAATAAATTTATCAGTAGTTTTTCCATGCTAACGATATTTAAAATCTAAATACAGAAATGAATAATGATAGTCATTCATATTAAAACTCAATGTCTCATTCCAAATTCAAATCCAATTAAAAGTAATTAGTAAGTTCGTGCAATATTTAAAAAATCAAAGTAAATATGATTAAAGAATTACTATGCTTTCAATTTCTCAAAAATATGAAACATTAATAATGAAATTGTTTCCTTTTCTTCCTTATTCAATCAAAAAAACTTTTCAAACCAAATTTGTTTTTTTTCTTCGTTGTCTTACTTTAAAAATAATGTATTATTTTTATAACAAATTATCCGCTGTACCCATGGCTTTGCCTATATCTATTTCTCTATATGTAATAAAAATTAAGACTTATAAATTTATAAATATTACAATTTATAGCACAAAAAAATGGTATTAATAAAAGCTGTTTTAATTAATTCTGAAAAACTGATAAAAACTTTTTTTAAGCGTCGGGAAATGAAATTTATGTTACTATAAAGCTAATGTTTTGATTTTTAATGTAATAATAGTAAAGTTGGCACAGTTATTTAATCAGAAGTTATAGAAGAACAACTGAATATTTCGCATGAATGAATTAACTCGCATTTTATTCCCCTTCTCCTTCTTAAAGAGGCGTAGTTCTTTCTATCCGCCTAGCAATATGCGCACTGAATTTCGTTTGATTCCATCAAGAGCGTGAAATTGTACAGGGTTCAAACAAATACAGGCATTCAATTTTATATATACAAAGGGTGTTCTGTTAGTAAAATAGATTCCATTAGTTTCTAGTAGACATTAAAATCAGTCGAAGATTAAAATGGAACTTGGTAACGTAATTGATGCAGAAAGAGGGAAAAATAGCGAAAATCGAAACGCCTCCGGAATCTAGCAGGCACATAATGAACATATGTAGGCAATAGATGATCCCTATGCCAAGGGATTGTGGAATTCCCAGCAGATGATTCATGTCAGCATGTGTACAGAATGGATGATTATCTCTTGATTCCAGACTTGCTGCCTGAATACCAGAATGGAGCAATATACCTTGTTTTTTTTTAAAAAAAACACATCCACTCTACAATGTTGTAAAACATCCCAGTCACAATTCAAAGAGGCAAGTGATTCATGCATAATAGTGCCCTGCACATTTTACCTACGAGGTCTGTGATAACCGGTGTTATATAGCCAAGAACAAGTTTAAGCAAGACCCATTGATGGGATCCATTGCAAGTCCCATTATGTATTAGTTTTTTTCACATTCGCCAGATCTCAATCTTTGTGATTTTTTCCTGTATCATTCATATATGAAATACCTGTGAACATAGAAGATTATCTCATTGCATGGTTTACCATCAAAGCAGCAGTGATTAAAAGCATACCTGGTATCTTCAAACGTTTCGCCTTAATCCAATCAGGTTATTTCGTTGAGGACGCATTTCAATGACGTCAGCGATAGCCAATTCGAACATTTCTTGTAATAATTAATAAAATAAATTATTTTATGGGATGTTTTTTTTTATAGTTTTAACGAGATTTCGAAATATGCGTACGTTTTTCGTGATTTTTGTCCTCTGAACTTGATTTGCGATGTCATAGTCGATAACATTTTTTTTCCTTCTCATGTCTACTATAACACTCAGATGCATTAACAAAATACACTGTACAAACATAATAAACTGAATACTGCATACATTGTACAAAGATTTTCGAAAAAGTTCTCATACTTTTTTTCATTTTTTATTAAGATTTTAATAATCATATATTTGAGCCAATATATGATTATTAAAATCTGATTAATAACCAGTCTTTAGTCAAACGAAGCTAAATAAAAACAAATAGAATGTCACCAAATGTTTGCATTAATATCTTTATTATAATCTTAACATATTTAAAAGTGATATTCATAGTAATTTGATAGTAATAATTTTTTTAAATTCGTATTATTATGTAATAAAAAGATAGAATAGCTTCAGATTAGTCAGTCATCAGAATTCCATGTTTATAATGATATATTTGTATCTCTATTATAATGTAACAAAAATTTAAACTTATTTTGCTTAGAACTCTTGATTCCCTATTATGTTATATAAATTATAGAAAATAAGTTAATTAAACCAATTTTAATTCCATAATTTAACAGCAGAATGTTATTTAATTCCATAATTTTAATAGTAGAAATACTACCTTTAACATTGCAGTTAAATGTAGCATTTTAATTATAATTATTACATTTAAACTGCTTATAAAAGATAATTAAAATTATTATTTCAAATAATAAAATACGAAAGGTGAATAAATATTTTCCCAATCTAAATGTAAAAAATCGCTTTTCATTAATTTTGTATTCAAGTAGGAAATAAGATAATCAGATCAGGAAAAATAATTTTCATGTAATATATAACTCAGCAGTTACCAAAATTTCAATTTTTTCTGCACTAATCAAGATATTACTTTTCAGAGAAATGTATAAAAAAAGCACTTGCCATTGAAAAATGGGTCCAAAAACACGCCATTGACATTAGTTTGCTATATTTTCTGTAGTTTCAGTAAAAATTTATTTTTATAAAATCTCCCCTTATGTTTGTATGTAATTTTTTAAAAATAGCATCCTTTTGTTTCTAGATTTTGCATATCATATGTTATATATTTAAGACTGTCAATAAAAAGTTAAATTATTTTAGTAAAATCATTTATTTGCTGTTTATTTAAAATCTTATAATAAAAGAATAAACTATTAAGTTTTAATATACCTGATTCTGAATTATAAGCCATTGTTCATATGTTACTATTGTTACTTTATTAAAATAAGCATATATCTCGCCGATATTTTCCAATTATTAAAACAGCATTCAGATTACAATTACTTTAACCCCTTAACAGGTTTATTTTCTTTGCTAACTAATGAGATGACACGTTCTGTTTTGGGAATATTTTCTTATTTTGATTAAAATGGAAATCCATCGAACACTTGACTTATCTACGTATTCGAAGTCATTTTACTAATGAATTATAATCGTTAAGAACGGTTTATTTTTTACAACTATCAAAATTCGATAAATCGATGCACGTACGTCATACGGGCAAATCAGTTAAGTGGTTAATTTTGTATCATGATTTGATGCAAGAACATAAAAAAATTTCGCGGAACTTCGTTCCATATTCTTCAAAATTTTTAAGCAAAAACTTACAATTTGGTTTAATAATTGCGGTTTGGATAATATTGGTTTAAAACATAAAGTATGTGCTTAAAAATAGTTTATAATTAAATGAGGCATCAATTAATGCCATTAGTTAAAACGCCATTTTCTAATTTTTAATCAATTTTTAAATCTTGGTAAAATTTTCCTGTCTCAAATGAGTAGCGAAACATTTTATCCACGAAAACACAGGGCGAAAAACAATGGAAACTGATAAACCGCTAATTTGAATCTCAAAAAAAGATAACTAAATCGATCTATTTTAAAATTATAACTTAACTTTAAGAAAAGATAGAACGAGTCGTTTCAACTCACTCATTAATGTTGCAAACTGTGAAGGCTGGCATTTCTACTTCAGAAGGTTGAACCACTTCAAGCTCTACAGTCGATGGGTATTGGAGGTACATCTCCACAAATTTCCAGCTCTGCACGAGGAACCCGACCCCCAGAAGAATTCGAAACAGAGAACGGGCTTTCGTTCTCCAGAAGCTCACTTTTCTCAACTTGGATTCCATCAGTTCGTCCTCAGTCCAAGAATTTTTGCTGAAGCAGAGAGGTGACTGAACGATTGAAACTGGCACCACGCATTTTTCCGGCTTCTTCTGATCCAGAGGTTCAAGCTGCGTAGTTTCCATTTGAAAATGAAATTATTTTTAGAAGAATGAAATAAAGAATTTTTCGATGAAATTAATAATTATTTATAGAAGAATGATTCAAATAAAAGTATAAGGGAAAATAATAATTATCTGGTTATTAATTATTAATTTTTTTATTTCTTTTGCTCTTACTGAAATCTTCTTCGTTAGTTGATTCTAGGAGTATTTTTTATTTATTTATTTCTGGCACATATACTTTCTCACACACAAAGAAAATTACATATTTATAAGTATTATACTGTTTTTTAAAAGATTTTAATATATACAAACTTACTTTTACAAACATATTTCGAATTAATTCTAAATTCAAAAATCTAGTAAAATAATTCCAATATTATAATAAATTAAATATTTCCAAAATTATGACAAAATAAAATGCCATCCATACAATTTGATTTTCCGAAAGCAGCATTTTTTTATAGAAACCTCTTTTTCTTGACCTACAAAAAAAGCTTTTGGTTGTTTTTTTTACCATTCCATTTGGAATTAATTTAGTAATTATTTTTAGAAGGTTAAGTCATTCATACTTTCAAACTACAATTCAGTAATACTGAATTATGGAAATTTTTATCAGCATAAACATTTCAATTCCTTCCACACGTGTTTAGCAATAATTTTTGGAATATGTTTTCAAATAACTTGATGCATTTACTTGTTTTCAAATCAATATAAAAAGTATTCAAAAAATATATTTAAGTCATTGAAGTATAGAGATAATTACTAATGGTTATTTAAAAATTCTGTCAATTACCTGAAAAGAAAAAAAACTCAAAAAAATTCTTTGAATGTTAAATACACATAAAACGAATATTCACAAACAGCAAATTATCTGTGACACAGTAAAATGACAACAAGTTCTGTTGTTTTTACGAATCCTTAATAATCGTCTGCTACCTTTTCCAATGCCAAGCCCCCAAACTTTATTGAAATGAAGCATTTTCATTGGCTTATCAAGGGAATGCCTTCATATTATATCGATTAACAAAAAAAACTGTTTAGTTTCGCTTCTGAGAACTAATGACAAAAATAATGTCAAGTAAAAAAAAATGCAAAGATGAGTTTCCCTTTAAGAATGCCAATTATCACGCACGTGTCTACATCTGCTGCTTCTAACTCATCAAATTCTTGCAAACAAAAAAACTAAAGCAAATAACACACTAGAACCACCTGCTGAGCCCATCCGTTCAATTTGCATCGTACGATGTGTATCGATCTTTTTCTTCAATGATATTCCTACACGAGAGGTTTCAATAACAAACTAATTATTTAAAACAAAGTTCTACGCATTATTTTACCGAATTGTAGTTAAAATTAGGGTTACGTAAGCGATGTTAATATTTTCTTGCTTCAGTTAACATTATTTAGCATGTAAATATCGGTTTATTTCTGAAGACTTTTTAGGCATTTACGAAGAATAATGTCTTTAATCCTTGTATTTTAAACAAATTTATTAATTTTTCCTTTTTTATCATGCTCGTTATGGAAATAAATTTGCTCAAAGAAAATTGAAATTTTATACTATATTCGAGTGCTGTTTCCAGTTAATGACGCTTGAGCATATTTTTAATGTTAGCTTCTATATCTTATTTGCAAGAGATTTGTTATTTTATTAATTTATCTTTTTACTAAGATTTTATATTAACCCTTTATCGCATATGGGCCTATATATGGTATTGCAGTTTTGATTCATTTTTATTTCCAAATTAAGTATTATAAAATAACTCAAACTGTTTTAATCCACCAAATATATATTTAGCAATAGTAAAAAGCTAAAAAATTGTCTATGATTTTATGACATTTCGAAATAGCCTCGTTTCTGTGCAAGTGGATATAAAAGCAGAATTGAAGTGCGAGTGATTCATTTTCAAAAAACAATAAAGAGTAAAACGTAAGTACTTGTTGACAAAAAAATATTTTTTTCATGTAGTCGATATACTCATCTTTCTCGACGGACAATAATATTTCTGCTTTTCGACTGTAAGGGTTTTTTTTTCAGTGCATACGAGCCCATATATGGTTCCAAAAAAAAAAACCAAAATATGAAAGTTTTCCCTTATTTCTCTTTTAATGTCTTATTGGTAATTAAGCTATTTCCACTGTGAGGCATTTTTTTTTCAACATTTTATTAACTCATGCAGTAAAGGGTTAATTTTTTCTTTTAATTTTAATTTGATTTAAAAATGTTTTAATCTGTTTTACAATATTATTCGTTGTTTTAGTTACAATACAGCAATATTCGTTGCGATGATATTGTATTCAATTTTTCTGTACATAAATAAAACAAGGATATATGAATCGTTTCTAAAATAATATTATCATGCTACACATTTTTGGTCTATAAGGTCGAACCTTTCATTTTTTTAAAGAATTTTGGGATCATTGAAAAAAAATCATTTGTTTTTGAAGCACTAATCCATATTTCACGTCAGTGTATTGTTTTAAACGATTAAGAATATTTTATTCTTATTATATGATTATTACGAGTATGTTATATCTTCTCCCATTTAATAGTCATTTCTCAATTACGAAATATGAAAATATCTAGTAAATGTAAAATTGTTTAACACAGAAGTCCAATATGTTGTTTAAAGTATGTCTTATCAGATATAAAAATAATCTTTTAGGCAAGTTTTTCGTGTTTTTTTCTATTTTATATTCATGAATACAAATAATGTTTGGATGAAATATAATAAATCATTAGAGAAATTCTATTTCGTGTTAGCGAATCTCCTCATTTTAGAATTTTCCCGGCTTGAAAAAACAACATATTTTGAATTATTTCTATCTGCCTTCGAGGTTGTGAAAAACCAAATATGCAAGGAACTGAGGAAACGGAGTTTGGTTTGCGGTCTTTTCATCAGAATTCAGATATTTTGCGGTTATAATCAAAATCATTCATTGTACAGACTATTATTTTTCGACGTGCGTGTGCGTACGTGAGTTCGTGCATGTAAACTATTTCTATGTCATTATACTCTTATGTTGTTATTTATTAAAATTGTTAAATTCCAAAATTCGATATCATTTTATGTGTAAATATTGGTAAAGTATGTGAGAATTGAAATTTTTACGCGAATATTTTTTCATCTAAACACTCTCCGATTTTATTTTCGTGAATATTTATTCGTTTTTTTTAAATTTCTACGATGTTGTTACTTATGACACTTGCCATATTGGACAAGCCTCCCGCTGATACAGCAGCAGATTTAAGCCAAAAGGAGCGTCTCTTGTTTTTGAAGTAGCGCCAACTAGGGCCAAGAGTACGACTTAGCTAAACACTCACCACATCCGCTTGACACAGCCCCTTTTTACATGGGGGCACAGTCACACATCTCACAGATAGCACACAGAAGAACAGCCATGCCCGAACCGGAACTCGAACCCGGGACTCCCAGAATACGAGGAAGAAGCTCTACCTCTGCGCCAGAAAGCTGGCTCTACGATGTTTCTTAACCAAATTGATTTCAAACAACAAGATTGTTTTTCGTAACAAGATTGTTTTTTTCAAACAACTTGTACAGGGTGAGGGTCGCGGTACGAACCCGCGACGCTAGGACCAGTAGTCGAGTAACATGACCGTAATACAAAAATCGATTTCGCTATGTTAGATGTTATCTGGCTTATGAAACTAGCGCCATAGTACTCCTCCACCAGTGAGTCGGTGGAAGGATGAACGTTTTTTTAAAGCGCCAAGTGTTATGGCGAGTTGCTGCTTGCTTGCGTCAAATGAATCTGACGACTTTGCTTTTGCTAGAGTCAGGTGTGTTGGACGACTTTTCTTTTCTTGCTTGCGTCAAGTGTGTCTGACGACTTTGTTTGTTTTTTCTGTGGGTAGATGGCACCACGACTGTACCGTATAAAGGTCGCGATACGAACATGCGACAATAGGCCCAATAGCCGAGTAACATATCCAAAGTCGACTTCGGTATCGTAGATGTTATCTGGCTTATGAAGCTAGCGCCACAAACTCCTTTAATCTTTTTAATTTTTCATAAATTTGCGTATTCTATTGGAGCAGTGCTCCAATAGAATTTTCTAAACATATATAGGAATTTTTTAATAATTGTTTATACCTACAATCGATAATTTTTTCATAATTTATTATTCACACTATTTTTGTGTCTTAGTGGGATCTGTTAATTAATAAAATGTCAGAAATCTTTAAATTTTGGAAATTTGTTTCTATACTTAATTATTAATTACCATAAAAGCACTTTTTATCTATAATTTGCATAAAACAACTCGAATAGAGAACGATACGCAGAAAGAAAGTATTGTAACTATCTAAAAGAATTCAACATCTATTTTTTTTTCAAATTCTTATGAATTTTCAAGTTTTTAATTTTATAGATTCATTAAAGTTCTTTTTGATAGCTTTCCCATCTCTGTCTATGTTAAAATGAACGGGGTCAAACTAAAATTTAATTAACTTTGTCATTAAAACATAGAATGATATCATTATTTCCATATTTCCAATACACATAGATGATTCGTATTATTTTTATCTACATTTATTTCTTCTCGCTATACTAAACTTATATTAATCAGTTTCGTCATAAGAAATGGATGTATTAAAAATATAATCTTTTAATAAACTTATTCCAATAATTAATTAAAGAAAAGTAACAATTAACTCTATAATGCATGACTTTCTATTTATTCACGAGATGTATAGACACGTTTTGAATAACAGCATGTAATTTGGGATAATTATTTTTTTTAAAAAAAATTCTGATGAAATTTTAATAAAACAATTGGAATATTAGAATTGGCTACATTTTGGATTAAACAATAACCCTAGGACATAAATCACGTTATAACAATTCTGCAATAAAAATAAAAGCCTTTCGCAAATATATTTTTTTTACAATGGAAATAAAATATTTTGATAGTAATTTTAATGTTAGAATTATATTTATAATATACAGTTTCCATATTCCTAATTTAAACATAATTCTAGTTCCGCTTTTGTCATATATCTTAGTGTTCACTGCAAATGTTTATCAAAACGCGTTTAAAAAAAGAACGATTTCCAAACTCTTCGTATTGCCTTTTGGAACAGTCATGTGAAGTTTATAAACGGAAATAAAAATGTGCAACCAAATAGCTACAAGAGGCATTGAAAAGTTAACTAACGAACTATTAAATTTTTTAATAAACAACAAATTTCTTAAACTTCCCTGCTCAATTTAAAATATTACTTTTATTTCCAATTTGTTAAAAATAGAACAGTGAACAACGGTTAAATAAAGAGGTAAGAGTAGGCACTTCTGAGAACAAGCTCTGGAGGGAAAAGTGTGTATTTATGTCTTGAAGCGTAAACTTAAAGCCTTTTCAGAGCAACTTCTCTTTTCTTCAGACTAAATAAATCTTTTTAATAGTAAACTATCTAAAAATAAGAGTCTTTAACCTTTCCTGTCCTTGCCTTTATTCTTTGGCTTTTACGCAGACTTTTAAAGTAAAGAAATTACATAGAAAACAGAATTCTAGGAGATTACCCTAGTAGCCTGCAAACATTGCCAATACTGTATTCCATTGATCAATATTCGCAATATTGTCCCAAGTAGCACACAAATATTGTACAATACTGATCAATATTAATAATATTGTTTAATATAATATAATATCGCACAATTTTGAACAATATTATACTACTGGACTTGCTACCTGAGGTTTAATATTGTGGAATATTGTTTAATATCATATAATATTGCACAATATTGGGCAACAGACTGTGCTACCTGGATACCTTTACAACGACAAACATAAATATGATTACATTATTTTGTTATACTAAAATAATTAATCTATTTTATTTATATATGAAAAGATTAGTTGAACTACTTACATTTTTATGAAACGCATTTTAGCTATTTAACTTAAATTCTACTCTAATATGTTAAGAACATTTTATACGTATAATAAATTATATATAATGAGACTGAGTTTAAACAAGCTTTAATTTAACTTTAAATTAAATTGTTGAAGTTTGTTATAAAATCCAATATGATGAAAAGTTAATACGTAATAATATAAATCTTTTTAATAAGTATAGATAAAATCTAAATAAGCTATATTGTTGATACATCTGTAAATCCCAATAAAGTTATCGTTATATTTAGTATAGAGCAAGTATAATAATCGTCAAAAAATTTGAATTCGAGCTTTTGACAAATCTCCATGTTTTAGAGCTCTATGAGCTCGAAAAATACATTTTTAGAATGTGTCTATCTGTCTGTGACAAAGAAAATGTAAAAGAACTTTGAATTTAGTTTGGTTTTGGTTTATTTGTTTTGTTTTACTTTCTTTAAAACTCTTTTCAGTTGTACATATCTCTCATCTAAATATAATATTAAAAAAAAGAAAAAAAAGAAAAGAATTGGTTTTTGAAAATTGCTAAATTTATTTAATACAGTTTGGTATAATCGGAATATTTTTTATCCTTGATTCATTTAATTCGATAGGAATAAATATAAGGACAATAGGAAGAACAAATTTAATACGCATACAATATTATATTTTAAGGAAACTGTAAATGCAAAAGAAACTAACGAATAAAACAATTCATTTAATACAAATTTTTTCTTGTTTTCATATCAGAATCTACTGGTTTTGTTCTTTTTATTTACAAAATTCAAATACATTATTTGAATAAAATTTTTAATAATGATTAGCTTTTACTCTCGGCTTCGTACTCATAGAAAAGCGCACCTAAAAACAATTTATTTACAGTGCATACCTGAAAAAAAGCAAAACAGCAAATTAAGTCCATATTTCTTTAAAATCAAGTCAAGTATAAAAATGAAAACACAGTTGTTTTTAATTACAACACACTGCATATGCGTGAATTTTCTCCGCCAGTTGGGTAACAATACAAATTAGAAATTTTTAATTTCCTTTATTCTGTTTTATTTTAATTCCAAAGTACTTCAAATTGTATCCGATAGCTCGATTCCTTAACAATGTTTAATTTTAAATGCATCCAACTCTAAGAAAATAAACAGAATCGTTTGGAATAATCGAGCTAAAACATGCTAAGCCTAACATAGCGGTGGGGAAATGAAGATTTTTGGCGGGAAAGTGAGAAAGGTGTTTTTACCATTTTCCTCGCAATTTTCCCATTTTTTCTCTCTATAAGAACTTTTCTCGTGTCTTAACGCAAATATTAAAAAAACATTTGCCGAATTGCTCCAGCCGTTCTTAAGGTTTGCGCTTAGCAACACATTTGGAAACTCATTTTTATTTATATAGATTTATTAAAAAAAGGTTTTGCTTCATTAAGTTTTACTTATCAGTAAACATTATACATTCAGTATAGTTTTCAGTAAACAATTCCTTCTGAATCTTCAACGAATGTTGATGTATTGATTTATTAAATTTACTTGTGCTAGAACTAAATTTAAATTGACCCAAACAATCAAGATTGAAATATGAAAATATTAAAAAGCTATACTGAGAAATATCCAAAATATTATGAAAATAAACATGTCAAGCAGATATATCAGAAACATCTATTCTTTATATAAAAGCAAATGAACTTGTAAAGAGGTTATCTGTTTCGTATGCTAAAGCTTAGTTAAAAAACTGTTTAAAAGTGCATATATATATATATATATTCGATTCTTTGTAAGTGGCACAAATCTTCATATACTAACTTATTAGAGATTTTACATGATTTATGTCTAAATTTATGACATGAGAGAATTTTTTTTAATGAAATGTATTTTATTTTCTTTAAATTACAGCATATTGACATAACAAATATATTGCATAACATTGGAGAAATAATTATTATATTAAACAAACATTACAAGTATCGTTAAAACTTATTCATCGTAATACTACGTCACAATGACGTCATAAATGGATGCCAGATGTTGTTGCTTGACTCTGGCGTAATTATGCAACCATCGTGACGGAACATTTGATGAGCAATCAGAGGCGTCGTCGTAACTTTGAAAGGTAGATGGCCCCTCTGGAAGGATCAAGGGTGTAGCCCTTCTTCGTTTTCTTTTTCTTCTTACGCCCTACGCCCTTGCGCAGGCAGGAGATGCCCCGGAACACTAAGATTTCTATGAAATCGTACACGTGCAACAGAGAAATGCCCAACCATAAGCCGACGTAACCTCCTATCCAACTCAACACTCCCACCGCCTGCAAAAGAAAAGAAAAATGAAGAACAAACTAATACTGTGTTTTCTGAAAACTGTAATCATACCCTAAAATTGATTTTATTCTTTATTTATTTTTTATATTTCTTAGAATTTGATTAGAATTATTTGGAATATTATTGAACTTCAAATGAGACCATGCAAAATATTTCTCATTCACTTTTGCAATATACTGGACATTTTTATCTCTGTTAAATACAATGATGAGACTGAATCTTTCATTCAATTGTAGAATGATTGATTCTGTAATTAAATAATATATTGAATATAATATATTCAATAAAATATTAATTAATAATATACTTAATTAAAAATACAAAAAACTCCTGAAATTTAACAAATATTTTTAATATTTTTAAGAAGCTTAAGTAAATTCTAACTTGGTGACGTTCTGAAATAGAATATATCATTTAATTAGAATGGAAAAAGGAGTTCGTATATAGTGTAATTAAAATAATACAAAAAAATATACATTACGGTAAACGTGAAAATGTCATTTTTTATAAGAAATTTTAAAATGAAAACATTTTTAAAGGATTTAATGTAAAATAACCATTTAATCACAAACCCCTAGATGGCTAATTAAGTATCAATATTGCACAATCTTCTAGAAGAACTCATTCAGATACTTCATGCATAATACATATGCCAAAAATATTATCATATTATATATATTATTAACAATATTGTAGCTTTATTGAGATTAATATAGAAACTAATATTTTCAATTGAAAATTTCATATTTTTTTAATGTATTTGTTTGATTTTTTCAGTTTGAAAAAAATTCGTAGTTATTCTTACCTCAAATCTCGGTCTGTAACTAAATGTAGTGATTTCCATATTTTCCAAAAATATCTGCACCAAAGTAAAACACCTGTGAAAGGAAATATACAGATCAAAATAATTGGGTATTGCTAGTAAAACATTTTATCAATAAAGAAAACCAGACACTTACGTCAGATCTTTTGCAATTGCGCAAGAATTCTGAAAGATTAAAGAAAAGGGTTTAAATAATTATTTAAATTGAAAATAACAATAAAATGATAACAATGTTTGAAATACATATAAAAAAACACTGTATTTAAATTAACACTTCTGTATAAATTTGTCGGCACTTTAAAACATATTTTTGAAATCTTTACTAAAGAGATAAATTTTGTGTACACAACTATTGAAATTATATACACTGGATTCAAACAATTATTTTGGAGTATTATCTAGAATCTCTAATATTTAATTATATTTTAGAGACAAATTCAAATATTTTGGAGCATTATCTAGAATCTCTAATATTTAATTATAATTTATAGATAAATTCAAATAATTTGGAGCATTATCTGGAGTCTCTACTATTTAATTATATTTTAGGGACAAATTCAAATGTTTTGGACCATTATCTAGAATCTCAAATATTTAATTATATTTTAGATACAATTAGATACAATAAAAAACTATATTTTAAGGAATCTGTAAATTTTTTTAGAATATTGTTACAGAAAATAAAAAAAAATACTATTACTACTTGTACAAAATGAAAGCATTCATTTGCATTTTTTGAAATAAGGATAGCATTATATTTTCTTTAAAATATTTTTAAAATTTATTGTAATTCCAAATTGACAAAGTAAATAATATCACTTTAATGCCGATATCAGACAATTACGTCGTTTGTGAAATGCAGTGCAAAAAAAAGAAAAAAGAAAACATATGGAATTATTTTTTTCTCAATAAAATTCAAGTATTTGTTCTCTTAAATAAAAAAAAACTTTTCTCACAAATATTATTTCCTAATTAAGGAAAAGTTTGTTGGAGGTATTAAAATGGTGAAATATATCTAAAGATTATGAAAACATTTGAATTTTCAGTAAATTTTTAAATAGCATTAAATTACATTTTAAGAAATAAGCGGTAGGTTCAATATTTCTTCATTTATATTTACTTTTCTTAATTAACGTCATTCTATTTTTTTAAAGATTTTGAGAATTTCAAGAACTTTTTCACATTATACTTATAATTGCCCATTTCACAATTTTTAAAGAAAGAATTAGTAGTTGGCAGTACATATAGAGTGTTTAATATTAGTCTAAATCAGTGGTTCCCAAATTTGATTGGACTCTGACCCATCTAACAAAAATTTGTGACTCGCCTACTGGCTGCTTTAGAGAAAAGGGGGCGTAAATACTCGTAATGCTCTGTCGTGAGTTGCTGAATTACTTAAATTGTACTGTAGTTCCAAAAATGATCACTATGGAAAAAGTGCAACCAATATCAACGAAGACTGCAGTTTAAATAAAGAAAAAAGAACAGAAATATATATTTTTTTTATTTAATACTCAAATAACCTACAAACAGTTTATTTCAATGGGAAGGATGTATTTGTTTTCTATTTTTTTGTCATTGAAGTTTTAGCATCAATTTCAATTGTAGTTACTTTTAATCGCAGTGAGTTTGATACGTCCAGTTTATTTCGGCATTTAGTTTTAATGCTGACCACAGCCGATAATCCGGCCCCACAAAAGTATAAGATAGTGAAGGGGAGGTGGTCTTTCGTAGCTTCATCAAACAGGCAAGGAGAGTTCCCAGGTACCAGGTTTCACTCTTCACCCTAACAACGGCAGTACAGCCCCCGTCCGCGCTTGCCGTCTCGCAAACAGTTATCAGCATAGAGATATTATAAATAAGAAGGTGGGCAAACCATACAGTTGCTCGTTAGAAAAATAAAGAAAACTCACGGATGCGTGTTGCTGAACAAGGTTCTAAAGATAACATTTCAGGGCCCACTCAATATTTGCCACCCACCAGTGGGTCGCAACCTGTAGTTTGGGAACTTATGGTCTAAACGAATAATCGAAGTTATATTTCCACCAAAACAATATCTAAACCTCTTCCTAGAACCTTTGAGGGTCGTGGTGGTCAGGTCTCGGCTCGTGAGCCGTAGGTTTTGTGTTGTTGTGATTAATGGCACTTACCGTGGACTAGCCTCTGCTGATACGATTAGCAGATGATTTAAGCCTAAGAAACGCGTCTCTTTGTTTTACAAATACCGCCATCTAGGTCCAAGAGTACGACTTAGCAACATACACGTCGCAACCCTTTTTATGGGGCGGACTTCCTTCTTGCAAATTCATTCATACATCTCAGATCGTAATTTAGACCTGGAACAGAGAACGATCACCTCTGACCCAGTACGTTACGTGATATTACTCTCGACATGGAGGACTTTGCGACCACGAACAGATTTAACAAGCGCCAGTTGCCACACACTCGGGGAATCTTTTGACCGGTAAGTTTCGAACTCATAACCTAAATATTACGAGTCCAACGCTCTACCAACCAGGCCATCCAGGCCCCACCGTAGGGTTTTCGGTTCAAGACCCAATTCCATCGAAGAACCCTCGTGTAAGGGGGTCTTTTGCACTTTAAATATGTCAGGGTCCCACTGGTGTGGTGTGGTTTGCAGGGGTGAGATTTCATTCAGGACTCGCCCTCGTCATCTGAAAGCGGTTCAAAATTAATAGCTCCATCTCAAAATAGCCTTAGTGTTGCTTCTCAACGGTGCATAAATATAATTAAGCCAAAAACTAGAGAACTTGGACTGAGAAGAAGGCGCAAGTAGAATGGAGAAATTTTATTTTTGTATTTGCTGAATAAATAAGTTTGTAAAAATATGAATCATGTGAATAATAATAAAATGTTTTATCATATGCAATTGATTAAGTTCCTAAACGTTTCATTACGTTCACTCAGTAATTAAAAAAAATTTTAAACTAAACATCAGTTTTAATAGTAATGTGTATAAACGTGGACTCTGGACAATCTGGGATCATTCCTATAGCCCAAAAAATACCTAACTACGCCACTGTAAATTATCTAAAATAATTCCTAAATAATGCAATCTTCTGAGGAAGGTTCACTCTTCACCCTCAAAACAAGCTCATTGTGTGGTACGAAATGTAACTTGTTGTTGTTGTTTTTCATCCCCGCTACCAGCAGAGATATCAGGTCCATGAACTCATTCACCTTGAGAAAGTCCAATACCAAAAGGGGACCATGAATCAGGTCCTGCCTAGTAATCCCCAGACAAGATAAAATGCGGCCAGAAGAGGCCTGTTATAACAATAAGACTAGGTAAGACATAGCAAGACATATACCAGAACCCACGAAACTATAAGTATATTAATAATGAACTAACGGTGCAAATGTTTGCATCGTTTAAGTAATCAGTGATTTTGCTATATCATTGTCCATGTTCGAATTACAAATTCTATTACTTAGCCAAACAATGACGTAGTCTATAGAAATGAAAATCATCATATTTTTACAGCAAAATCAGAAAACTTCTAAGCTCTATACAGTTTTGTTTAATGTGGCTTCTTCCCAGAAAATAATACGAGTTGGATTTTTTCCTAAGCTGGGTTTATTAATTATTTAATTTTCAGTTTTAATTTTTTAATGAAGTTTACCGTAAGTTAAATAAACAAGTAATATTTACAAAATATAAGTCTATTCGTAGGTCAATAAAAAAATTTAGTTAAAATTATTTTTTATCAAATAATTATTATTAACCGGCTTTCTGTCTGGAAATCCTACAATGAATCACAAAGAATTCTATTAGATAAGATAATATTAAAAGAATACCGGAAATCTATATTAATAAAAATGGAACTCGAAATGCGTTGCTAAGCGCAAAACTGGAGAACGGCTCGACCGATTCGGCTATTTTTTTTAAAAAATATTTTCGTTAAGACACGAGGATGGTTCTTATGGAGAGAAAAAATGAAAAAACTGCGTGGAAAATAGTTAAAACGACACTTTTCTTACTTTCCCACCAAAAATCTTCATTTCCTTCCCCCACACCGAGTAAAATAGCAGGAAGTAATAAATTATGATTTGTTTAGAAAGAAATGCAGGAAGTCAGTTGGTTTTTATTCATAGATAAAGGGATGTTTAAAAAAGAAAGAAAATAGTTGCTTTTATTATTAGTCTGTATGGATATTTAATCTATGTCTGCTCAAAATAAAGTCATAATAAAGTAATAAATAAAGAAAAAAGAATAACAGAGGGCAAAAAGGGTTTGTAGAAAGAAAAGTAGTAAAGAAAAAAGAATAGAAAAATAAAGAAAAGAAGGGTGTGTGTGAGTGACCATTATTTCCTCTCTGCGCGGCATTTTCCAAGCTGTTTTTAAAGGTTCACATCTTTTGAAAACCAATTGTGTCTTCATTTGTTTAGTGTGTTTACATTTATGAAAATTTGAATCTCATTATTCTACAAAAACGTAGAATTTTAGACCTTTCCCTCCACCATTTAAGTAATATATCAATTCCGGGACAATCTTTGCTCGGATAGAAAGAGAAAAATGAGTAGTACAATGAATAGAACATCTGAAGAAAATTATACTAAATAATACTATAAATGAATTATTTGATTATCAAAATTTGTTTGGTTTAAATATATTTTGGTGAAAAACCTGTTACGAGACACAGCTACATAATATATTGTATGAAAATTTTAGCGAGCATTAATACTGGCGAACCGACTGGTCACCAGAGGCGGCTAGTAGAAAAATAAAAAACGATTCAAAAAGCTCAAGCAGATGCTTTCAGATTTTTTTTTTTTATTTTTTGGTGTAAAAGTTAGTTTTTAATTAATAAAAACCTACCACTCAATTAACCTGAATCCTTCAGCCGTTCTGCCGTGATTGAACCCCATTATCCATCCATCCAAACTTTCACATTTATAATAGTAGTATAGATAAGGCGATTGTGAACTAATGGTAGGAATTAAAAAATCGTTTTTTTTTCTCAAGATCAATACTGCATTTTAGCTTTTTCCGCTCATCCGAACTACTCTTGTACTTTCTGATTGGTCAACTATTTAAAACATTAAACCGCAACCGTAACAATATGCAAGAATTGAAGAATTGTAATATATGAGCTTACTCGATGTCCTTCACTGTTGGAAACTTGAACTTGGAATTCAAAGCGTGAAAAGCTAAAATACACGAAAAAAAGTTCCGAATCATATAAAGTACATTTATAAAAAAACTCAAAAAAAAATTTAAATATATTTCAAGACTTACTTGCAAGGCATTGAGCATAATTCTGCACATTTAGGGGCCCATTTCTGATGAAACTGAGGTATTTCTTTAAATGAACAATGCAAAAAATGTGTTCATTTAGAATTTATGAATATTTAATATGGAGAGAGAAAAGAAAACTTGATAGATTGAAAAGCTGATTTCAAAATTATTCATTTTATTTTTTCAAAGAGGAAGCTTTCTACAAATATTAATTAGTCTGTGTAGTTTTTTTATTTTTGTAAGTCATTTTAATAAATGATAAAAGTTATTAAACCTTTATTTATATATAATTAATGAATAATTTCAGTACTTGATTAGATTAAATGAAGCAGACTTTTTTAAATAAAATTTTATGGTTCTGTATCCTTTTTAACAAAATATTACTGATAATCTTAGAAAAAGTTTTAATTAATTTCTCATTTTATTTTATTTCACAATAGGCTCTTTAGACGAATAATAATTTATACCCAAGTTGAATTTTCGAAATGTTTTTAATATGAGGAATTTTTTATCCGAATAAGCATCTGTTATAACATTTTTAAACAAAATTTACAGTCACCTAAATGCTTAAATATTATTAGTAAAAGGAACATTTTCAATAAAATAGAAATTCAGTTAGAAAAATTTAAAAGTTATTGGTAGATTTATAAGTTATAAATCTACCATCTGACACCTATTGTGGGGGTTGAGCGAGAGCTTCCCAAAAACTTTCGGTAAATTAAACAGATATCAAAAAGCTCGGGAAAAAAACAGGTCAACGGAAAGAGGGGGAAATGTGTCGAACTTAAGATGCTCTGGGACGGGGCTTAATGTGGCGTAGAAATTTGGTAACTCAGGTGTGTCTTTATCCTACGATCAGGACTCAAAATTCCGAATTGCGAAGATAACTCTAGATTTTCTTATAAACGGGATCATATTATAACTACATTAAACAATTGAAAAATGGAGTAGAAAAATTAGACATTGTTACTGGTACAACAACAACAACAACAAAATTCAGGATTAAGGAAAATCTAGGGTTTTATTTTTTCTCTAGAAATGTTTGTCCCTCCTATAAGTAGAGATTGTATTCTTAGAACTGGGAAAAATAAATAAACTCGAGAATATCCTGTCACAATTTTTTATTGAACATTGAAAACATTAGAATTGGCACTTGATCTCACTTCATGTTTCGAATTATGACATTTTTAATTTTACAAGCTAACATTAAATTATTCGTGGAAGTTATAATTTGATACAAAAAAGAATTGTATTGCATAAACACCTTAAGTGTTCTATATGTTATCATTTGCATCAATGCAACACATTTCCGAAATTGATAGGGCAGTTGAGATCATTTAATCAACTAGAATATAAAGCAGCATAGTTAAGACGCTAAGGGAAATTAGTAATTTCTTATTTAAATATGCCACACAAAATCAAGTAAATTAGTAATTAATTTTTAATTACTACTTTCAGGGATTTAATTCTTTTTTCAAATTTATAAAAGGAAAAAGTTGCGGTATAGCAGTTTTCCTATGCCTACAGTGACTTGCTCCTGACTTTAGGTCATATGCGGAAGGTCACGTGAATGCTATACCATACTAAAAATATCATTCAAAATACGAGATGCAGTTTGAATAATTATCCCATGTCATTGCTTATTACATACTAGCATTCTATACCCATCATTGCTCGGGTAATGGAATTAGCAGGGGCTAACAATGCTTGGTATACCTAGTTACGAAAATCCTCTATAATAATTACTTAATACCTATAATTTTTTCTAATTTTGGAAGAGTTCCGGGGCCCATGGACTCCTTATATATATATATACCCTTGTCCTTAACCGATCCTTAACTGTCCTTAACGATCCTTTTAAAGTATTGATTTTCTTTGCAAACGCAGGCCATCCACATTTTATTGTTATACCTACGTTTAAGCAAGAACTTCTTTGTATACAGTTTTTTTTTGGGGGGGGGGGGGTTCTGGTGCTAAAATTATTAAATAATTATTATTGCTTATTACATATGTGGAAAATAAGTTTTATGCATTCATCCTCATGTCTTTATAAGATAATTTCCCATACATCTTTACTGTTAATATTTATTCGATACAAGGATTGTCTTTTCTGTGAATCCATTAAAAAATACCGTCGAATTTCTTGAATCTTTGTTTAAATATAATGAAAGTGATCAGGACATACCCATTTGGCAAAGAGTTTCATTGTGTGGATAATTAATCCTTCGATCAGCACAACCAAAATATTCCATTGACTTATCCAACTTGCATTTTTCTTTACACATCTAGGGCATGGAAAAAAAAAAAAGAATGAAATCATAAAAATTAATGTCTAAAGAAAATATAAATAACATATAGGAAAAATTAAAAATGACCAAGAAAGTCTTTCTGATGAGGAAAATAAAAAAAAGTTCAGCAGTTTCTAAAATCCTAAATATTTTGAAATGAATGGAGAAGACAGATATATATATATATATATATATATATATATATATATATATATATATATGTTGTCTTGGCACAGGGGTAGCACGTCATCTCCGTGACCTGGCCGTCCTGAGTTCGAATCACGTCCCGAGCATGATTGCTCTTTATCTGTTCTATCAGTGATATGTTTGAATGTGTCCCCTGTAAAAAGAGGCTGTGCAAGTGAATGTGATGCGTGAGTAATTGTTCTGTATGCGATGTCTTTATTTAATGTGTCATCTACTTCTGTAAGCCCCGTGTGATATTTAGTGGTGAACAAGGATTTCTGAATGTTCAATTATATATATATATATATCTTTATATATAAAATTCTTCTGTGCGTGTGTATGTGACGGAACTCCTCCTAAACGACTGGTCCGATTTTGATGAAATTTTTTGTGTGTGTTCAAGTGGATTCGAGAATGGTTTAGATTCACAATTCAGTCCACTACAAAATGTAGAATTTGAATTATTAATTAAAAACTAACTTTCCCGCCAAAATAACTTCCTTCCCCCATCGCGAAATGAGTAAGGTTTTAGGTTTTTTTTTCTAACAGTGATGAGGTTAGGCTTAACATGTTTCCGATCGATTATTTCAAACGATTTTTTTTATTTTCATTGCATTTATTGCATTTAAAATTAAGCATCGTTAATTAATAGACCTTTCAGGTTCATTCTGAAGTACTTTTAAGTTAAAATAAAACAGAATAAAGGAAATTCAAAATTTCTAACCTGCCCAACTCATGTGGGAAAAAAAATGCTTTTTCTGTTGATGAAGTTTAACGCATGCGCATTTTGTTGAGAGCTTTATTTAAACGGAGACTAAACTATTGGTTTGCTGTTTTGTTTTACTTCGGATAATCGCTATTAAAAGGTTAGTTATGTTGCTTTTGTAATTAAACAGTATTTCTGTTATATATTTTTAAGTATATCTTTTTTTTATTAAAGTTATTTTAAGTCGTAGTAATAAGTAATTGCCAAATGAATAAGACTTCAGTTTTTTTCCCCATACTAACAGTTCGTCTTAACATGTTTTCAAGATTCTGTTTGTATATTTTTTAAATTTTTGCTGCCTTTGAAATCCAGAAAAATGTCATTTTCAGCACACTATTCTTCGAAATGAAATAAATAAATATATTTTCTGAAAAAGTAAACGCAAAATATAGTTTTCTATTTCACAGCATCCATATTATTAATTTTATAAATCAACTTCATGAAAGCAAAGTTGTTTAATTCATGCAGAGTATTCATTCAAATCCGGAAAAACGGCCAATTTTTAAATAGGTACAAATATTGTTTTGAAATTTTCATGATATTTTGCATGCTTGAATTAATTCAAAATGTGCTTTTCCCTTTAAAACTTGATATTATTGACTTTTTTTGAAAAATTTTAAAAAATCAGTGCAATAATATTATTTGAGGTCTTCAATAAAAAAAATATAAGATACATAATTCATCTAAAAATGCAAATTATATCATTATATGTTCATAAAGCATAAGATAAAAGTTTCAGAGTTGTAACTAAAAATAGAATCTGCATGGAGTATTTGAAATTTTGAAGAGTATCACAAAATCTCATTTTGAGAAAAAGCTAAAAATACATTTCAATGTATATTTACAGACCAGAAACATAATTGAAATAATTTACATTTATTAAATATTCATGCTTATTAAAAGAATAGTTTATTTTATGAAATATATACATCTATAAATTTATAATATTTTTGTAAGAGTTCTCAAAAAATATAAAGGAAATACTATTGGTGAAACCAAACCAACTCCCTTTTTTCATAAACAACAACAAAAAAAAAGTTCAAATAAAAATTAGACTTTCTTAATAACATTTCATTAGCCACAAAAATTAATTTATATTCATATAACATTTTTAAACTATATATGCAGCCTTAAACAAATATAATAAAAATTTGAAGGCAAATCAAAATACACCTGCTGTATAAATTATGTCCTCATGTTTTTTCTCTAATTTGACATGTGTTGATTTTTTGCATTTTTTTTCATTTCATTGTTATTATATCATGCCAATATGATACATGCTTATAAGATACAATTCATTTTATATATTTTTAAGTACATCTTTTTTTAAAGTTGTTTTAAGTTGTAGTCATAAGTAATTGCCATATGATTAAGGCTTCAGTTTTTTCCCCCCTATGCTAACAATGTTCGGCTTAACATGCTTTCGAGATTCTGTTTATATTCTTTAAAAATTTTTGCTGCAAATTAAATCCTGAAAAATGTAATTTTCAGCACATGATTCTTTGAAATAACATAAATAAATACATTTTCTAAAAAAGTAAATGTAAAATAAAGTTTTCTATTTCACAGTATCTATATTATTACTTCTATACATCAACTTTATGAAAGCAAAATTGTTTAATTCCCGCAGAGTATTCATTCAAACCCATCCCAACGGTCAATTTGTAAATCTTTATTAATAGGCACAAATATTGTATTGTTTTGAAATTTTCATGATATTTTGCATGCTTAAATTTATTCAAAATGTGATTTTCCCTTTAAAACTTGATATTATTGACTGTTTTGGAAAAATGTTAAAAAATCAATGTAATAATATTATTTGTGATCTTCAATAAAAAAAATATAAGATAGATAACTCATCTATAAATACAAATTATTTTATTATATGTTCATAAAGCATAAGAGAAAAGTTTCAGAGTTGTAACTAAAAATAGAATGTGCATAGAGTATTTGAAATTTTGAAGAGCATCACAAAATTTCATTTTGAGAAAAAACTAAGAATACATTTAAATGTACATTTACAGAGCAGAAACAAAATTGAAATAACTTAAATTTGTTAAATATTCATTTTTATCAAAAGAATTGTTTATTTTATGAAATATATACATCTATAAATTTAAAATATATTTGTAAGAGTTCTCAAAGAATATAAAAGAAATACTATTGGTGAAACCAAACCAACTCCTTTTTTTCATTATCATCATCAAAAAAAAGTTCAAATAAAAATTAGACTTGCTTAATTACATTTCATTAGCCACAAAGATTAATTTATATTCATATAACATTTTTAAACTATATGTGCAGCCATAAACAAATATAAAACAAAATTTGAAGCAAATCAAAATACACCTGTTTCATAAATTATGAGCTCATGTTTTTCTTCTAATTTGACATCTGCTGATTTTTTTTGAATTTCATTGTTATTATATGATAACAATATGATATATGCTTATAAGATACAATTTATTTTATATAATGAACTTTTTTTTCTGAGTTATAATAAAGCAGCAATCAAATTTTGATATATTTTCTTCGTGGAAACAAGTAGGCCTCTACAACTTTGTTGTTCACTTAAAAGGTTTTTTTTAATGTAAGTTTCCTTTCACCAGTAAATACAGAACGAAATTCTTTACCTTATTTAGCACATAATAGACACATTTTTGATGAAAAAAATACTTGCTTGAAGGATTTGAAGAAATTTTTCCTGACATTCATGACAAAGAATATTCTTCAAACAAGAATACTAAAGTGATTGCACAGAAAAATATAACTATTATATACAATTTTAAGATGATGAATTCACTATTTCAGGTTTATTTTAGTTGGTAGAAGCTTCCAAAATGTCATTAGAATTGCTTGGTTATGAATCAAAATATTTCTTTGTCCATCATATCTTAACATTTTCAGACTTTGTCTGCTTTTATTTGGACGTCCTTTAGGCTTTCGGTAGTGGAAACTGATTAAAATTTTTTTAAAAAAAGGTTATTAAAAGTAATTTTCAATTTTAACCCTGAATAGAGCGGTTTTGGTATCTAATTTCAAAGGAACTGAAACGAGACATTCGAATATGAAATGTATGACGAATGAATGAACAAACCAAAACAAACAACAAAAGAAAGAAAAGGTAGAAGTTTTTAACATCTGCCAAAGCAACAACAACAGCTTAAAATCAGAATTACGAATAGCAGTGTTTGGAGGAAAACGAAACTTTTTTTTACTGCAGCTGTCCAAATGGAAACAAGTGGGTGTGGCATCCTAACAACAATAAAAAATGCTGATATTGAGCAAACGAATTAATATATCAAAATAATTTTTTTCCAAACGATAGCTTACAGCTTAAATATACATCAAATATCAAAATAAAGATATCGCAAATGTCATCGATTTTTTACATTTTTATCATCCAATGTGCCCTCAATGTGTTTATTTTATTCCTGAAAAAATATATGTTTTAAACAATTTTCTTTCTTTTTTTAGTGTTTGATGCATTTAAAATTAAACATTGTTAATTAATCAATTTTTTTCGGATTCATTTTGAAGTACTTTTGAATTAAAATAAAACAAATAAAGTAATTAAAAAATTTAAAACATACTCCCTCTAACTGTCAAACATTTGACATCAATCAAAGTATAAGAAAGGAGTATTTGGATTATCTTTGTCAAAGCCTTCAAGTTGATTTCTTTCGACCCTGCTATTTCATGATAACATGCATTTATAATGTATACATTATTAACTCAATTTATAAGCTTTAAAACAAGCATGTTTTAATTTATATCTTTTGAATGCAGAGTTAATTTGTAAAACTTTACCACATAACTTGAGATTGAAGACTGACTCACCTATCATTTTGCTTCGAAATTTGAATGCACCAAAATTATGTAATGGCACGCGATTAGTCATAAAAATCATGAGAAGTATTCTTGAGGCTACTAAATTTCAGGATGAAGTTGTACTTTTACTGCGGATCCCAATGATTCCTTCAGACTCACCTATCCCATTCAAACGTTTGCAATTTCCAATTCGCTTGGCATTAGCTATGACTATTAATAAGTCACTAGGTCAAACGATGACAATTTATGGCTTAGATTTAGAAATGTTGCGTGTTCGAGGGTTGGAAAAACCATCGAATTTGTTTATACCCCACAAGGATTAACCAAACATATCGTGTATGAAATGACATTACGATAAATTTATTTTTTATAGATTTAAAAAAATATACCTTTTAATAACAATAGATCAAATTTCATCTTTTTTTACCCTTTAATTAAAACAAGTTAAAGTTTTAATTCAACAAAGTTGAATAGAAACAGTTAAGTTTCAGTTCAGTTTAAGTATCTATATTGAACGTAGCTCATAGTATACGCATACTCACAAGCAATCGATAGGTTTAATTGTGGGAACTGTACACCTGATGACGTCAGGTATTGTAATAACATTTGCATACAATTTTTCATCAAAACGAACCAGATTGTTATAACTCATTCAAGAAGGTTTGAAATTTTCGGACAACGTCTGTCGGGTCCGCTAGTATATATATATATAATTTAGAAGACTCGAAAAACTTGTATTTCTTCTTCCTCATCAGTTTGCGAATTCCTGCTATTATCAATGTATTAATATTGTTACAAGCGGTAGAACACCGCGAAAAGCGTTGGCGGAGGTTGACGAGGAGCTTCGCGCCAGCCGAGTTGATTTGGCGAGGGAAATATTCTGGTAGCCCCCAGATCGTTTACGGTGAGCCGTGTTGCTTCTAGGCGTTCGCTTGCTCGTCTATATGCGGGACGGGTTGCCACAATTTGGCAGTTCCTCTCGGAAGAGTAGCGTTGTAGAGATCTGATTACTTTTCTCGCTTATTATTGGTGAGCTGTGTTTACATTTGCTGTTAACGTTGTGGTATTGAACTCGCTGTGATTTGCTGTGCTATACGATATCTGTTTTACAGTCTGTTTTTATAGTGCGTAAGGCTCGCATTTTCGCTGTAAGTGACCGTTGACTACTAGATTGATTTTATCTGAAGTTTTACTTTATTAAGTCAACCTGTAAATAGGTGTACATAAATTTGTTTGTGTTTTCTTCAAGTTAAGTCCATTCAATCTGAACCCACCAAGCTAAAAGCGTAACAATATCCCCATAATGTTGATAACGATTCTCTCAGTCTGTCTTTCGCAAGCTTTTTCTGAGCATTCAAATAAATTTCACCTAAAATAGCAACTAGCATTGATTTGTATTATGTAAAATAATTTGCTGCAAGTGATTGGTCGGAAATTGATTAGCTGTTGTTAACTTGCATTTTACAATTGTTAAGAACAGCAAAAAAAGAAAAATGTTAATGTTTCACTCTTGTTCAATTTACAAAAGAAAAAATCGATAACGAAGAATTTTTTTTAAGTCCTTTCTCACCTTCGAAGTAAAAATATTTCGCTTCGGAGACATTTTTCTGGATTTTATTCGAAAATGTATAATCCTTAAAATATGAACTCATATTTGGCGAGCAGATATCAATAATCTGTACTTACTTTTTGAGTTATGGGACCTTTTCCACCATTTCCATACCATTCAGACATGTAATCTCTGCATTTGCTTTTATAAGGAGCAGGCAATAACTGGAGACGCGTCTGGAAAAAAAATAAGATAAACTAAGTCATTTTTGGCTAAGGCACAAAATCTGTAACAAAAGGCAATCTCTTTTGAACATACATTTATAATTATTATTTTTATTTTTTGAACAATTAAAAATCATAAATAAGTTAAAACTATATATATCCAAAAAGGAGATACAGAAGCCTTATTTCCAGCTGGAAAATGCAGCTTGAAGACAACGAACAAGAAAATATAGGGAAAAATTGTTTGGAATGTTTAAAGCTTAGTTTTAAATGCTTTCATGCTATATATTTTCTTCTAAACCTATCTTTAGAATATCTAATTCCAACGCTTTAATGTAGAATTTTTTCTGCACAGAATGATAGTATTTCTCTTTCAGATATTCAATCATATTCCTTTTTTTCCTGAAATTACAAAAAAAGAAGAACCATAGGACTTCATTTGACAAAATAAAAATATATTTTATAATTAAAGATATCCCCCTTATTTGCATAGCCTTCTTCTATAAAAGTCATGGGGTAAATTAAAATTTAATATGACAAGTTGCTCGATTAGCCAGCTTCTTAGCACAGAGGTAGCGCTTCTTCCTCGTAATCTGGGCATCCCAAGTTCGAGTCCCGGTCAGGGCATGGTTGTTCTTCTGTATTCTATCTATGAGGTGAGTGAATATCCCCCCTCCTGTAAAACGAGGTTGTCCAAGCGAATGTGATAATTGTGTGCTATCTTCATTTGAGATAGAAGAATTCAGATTTCTGCCCTCGAGTGCTCAGGGGTTCCTACCCTCAGAAGCTACTGCATTGTAAAGTGGATACTCCATCATCACCATCATCACTAGTTGCTCGATTAAGAAAATCTTCCACAGTCTATAGAAAGAATAACTGCAAATTCTATGGTTTTCATCA
>JAOUZG010030345.1:1619552-1678563 GCA_026289955.1 Argiope argentata | reverse complement strand
CACCCCTCCTTCCGTTGTAAAGCGGACACGTCATCATCACCATCATCGCAAGTTGCTCGGTTAAGAAAATCATTCGACAATTATAGAAAGAATAACTTTGAATTCTATAGTTTTCCTCTCAAATGTGTTAGAACAAACAACAATATAAAAATCTATGAAATAATAATATGCTTCATATAGCACGCATCTGCTGATCTGGCGGATGTGACGAAAGAATCACGTGATATCAATGAATCTATGATAATAAAGTGAACTATAGACTCGAATCACTCACTAGATCTAACTGTCATTCCCTCTTTTGTTAGAAACTGCCTGAGGGGATATGAAAATTGAGAAGTAATAAACTAATGCTTCTAATCAGCGCACACTTATAGTTTTTACTGCCCTATGATTTCTCCATAATTCACTAGCTTTGTCAAATTTGCTCCTAGCTTAAAAAGTATGCTTTTCTGTCAGAGGTCAAAGTCAGATGCTCAATATATAAATTACATATCATTGTTTGCCGGCTTTCTGGCACAGAGGTATCGTGTCTTCCTCGTGTTCTGGGAGTTCCGGTTTGGGCATGGTTGTTCTTCTGTGAGATGTGTGACTGCGACCCCCTGTAAAAAGCGGGCTGTGCAAGCAAATGTGGTGTATGTGTAGCTAAGTTGTACTCTTGGCCCTAGTTGGCGCTGCTTCAAAAACAAGAGACCCTTCTTTCGGCTTAAATCTTCTGCTGTATCAGCGGGAGGGCTTTTCCATTACAAGCGCCATTAGTAACAACAACAACAACATATCATTGTTTTTCTTTCCTTGATGGGTCATCAAATTAAACCAAAGCACTATTAAGAATCCAAAATGTCACTCTGAGTCAGTTAGATGAATTACGTGAAAAGGTAGTGTCACCTGTTATCGATTTACTCACCAATCTAACATAGAACCTATAAATGGCGCCTAGGTTGAGCAACTGCCCATCGCTCATCGGAGAAGGGACATCGTAAGGGGAGTGGATGGCAATCTGTGCTCCCCGAGATAAATGTTCTGGATGGTATTCACCCACTTCTATATTCAATGTCATGCGAATAACTAGAAAAAAAGAGTAAAATATGTACATTCTTTGACGTTATAACTAGAAATAATCAGGCTACAGCTTTATCACATTACGCCTAAAAAGTGCATATACTAGAAGAAAGAAAAAGTGATGTTACTGCTAGCTGATATGATATGAAGGTTACAAGAACAATATTATTCAAGAACTATGGATACTTATATTGAGTTGAGTAACATATTTGCAATATCGTGGAAATGACATATCTTTATTCAACATAATTTCTCAACACTGTAAATTAAGAAAGAATGCAGTACATTATTTCCATTAAAGATATTTTCAGTGATTTTTCTAAGTAAAATATTTAAATTTCTTTTAATTTAGCGTTCATTAATACTTGAATGACAATTTTATTTTCTTAATTGTATATATACATAAGTGAATCGTAAAAAAGCTTTTCGACGATAGACGAGAAAGCCGCTTCTCATCATTTCCAAAGTGGATTTCAAAAAATTAATTGGTAAATCCTTGCTGTATCTAAAAATCATTAGGCTTGAGAAAAACTCAAGTGTTTTTTATAGAATATGAGATCTAGTATTGCCTTCTGTGAATCTATCTGAATTCCTCTCATATTATAATTAATTAGATACTCCATAATATAACAAGATTACTTTCCAGTTTCGTTTTATTTTCTCATATTATCACTCATAATGCCGGCATCCTGGCATAGTGGTAGTGAGTTTTAACTGTAATCTGGGAGTCCCGGGTTCGAATCCCTGTTAGAGCAAAATTGCTCTTCTGTGTTCTATCTGGGAGGCGAGTGAAGGCGCCCCCTGTAAAAAGGGGCCGTGCAAGCGAATGTGATGAGTGAGTAGTTAAGTCATACTCTTGGCTCTAATTGACGCTCTTCAAACAAGAGACGCTCATTCGGCTTAATTTCGCTGATGCATATGCGAGTTTGAACATCGAAAGTGCCATTAGAAACAACAAATAACAACATCACTCATAATACAAAAGATCATTTATTAAAATTCTTTTGCTTTGAAATGGGTTACCTTTTATATTACCTACTATCATATTTCCAGTATATCAAATCGGCAATGCTAATATGCCAGATGGTAGTAGAAACTGTGAGAGAAAAAAATGTCTTTGCTACTTATTTACCTTAACGGTCTTAACATGTCAATCTTTATTACTTAACTGACGCCGTTAGATAAGACAAAACACAGGCGATCATCTCGCTCCTCGGGAGATTCATACTGTCTCTGCAAGCAAGGTGTAGAGCGATTTAAAGACAGACTGTTATTTCTCCCATCGAAAGACTCCCCTTCCATAAGTATGGACATTATTTCGCTATTGAACGTTTCTTTCTTCTTTATTTTCCATATCACGCAACACACGAAGCTTTTAATGTGTTCCCGCCAAGTTTGGATTTCCTTCTTTCGGGCATAATGATATTTGAATCGCTATTTAAAATCAGACGTGAGCAAAGAAATGTATCGCATATGCATACCACAGATCTTACTAGCACATGAGCAGTTTGAGGTTTTCACGCATGCGAAGATAAGTACAAAGTTAAAATCTCAATTATAAAACTCCTTTTTTTTGATTTTGAAATGACTTTAATGTACTAAAACTTGCCAAAATATATGCTTTACAAAATGCTATAAATATTTCAGATATCCATTAACTATTTCTCGAGTTTTTGTGGATCCAACTTACAAACACTTTCAAGAGACTTTATTTTATTCTATGTGTTGATGACCTATTGCAATTGATTGATATATATATATTTAAATATGGTACAATTCTCGGTTAAGCTAGTATATCTAACAGAACGGAGTGCTGTTTCCTTTCTTATCTAGAAAAATATAGTAGTTGAAATACATAAAAAGTGAACTGATTGATTTACCGAAATGAATAAATTAAGATCTTCAGCAACAAAAACTGTCATACGCTAATGCCAAAGAACCAAAAAGCTTCAGGGAACGAAGAAAAGTTTGCAGATAATGAATATAAAAGACAATTTTTTGGAACAAAACTTTAGGAAATGAAATTTCTTAGTGCTTAAGAGATTTTGTATTGAGTATTAAATATTTCCAACAGAGCAGGAAAACATGTTCAATGTCATTTTCTTGGTTGGAAGAGAGACATTAAGAATTGTTATTCACTCAAAATTTGTTCGGTAGAGATATGGTAATGATCATCCAAGCAATTAATAGATCTTTATTCTACTTTAAGCTTCGAAGTAAGGAACAGAATAGAAATAATATCATAATTATTCAACCTGTGCGTCTGCCCATATGCATCAAAATAAGGTATCTGAAAAATTCAACGAGCTGGATAGATGAAATTTTTGAACATACTTTTTTCATTAGCATTGTTGATGTTTATAAAATTATGGGAAAAAATATATTTAAATGTTTGATGTCTAACAGCTTTTTCAATATTCAATATGTGCAGCGCATTAACCCTAGAACGGTAACATTTAAAAAAACTAACAAGAATGATAACCATTCGTCTCCTAGACCAAGTGTATTTAAAATCAATTTTCAAAGCTGATTTAAATAAAAGCATACGACTTGCAGATGATTTCATAACTCTTGATTGTCAAGTAGGATAAAAATATTATTTATTTATTTTCGAAGCAATCTTTACACATATATGCGTGATGTTCTCCGCACATTGCTCTTGAACATGAAAAACAAAAATTGCTCGTCATTCTGCACAAATTATATGGGCAAAATGCACAAATTTTTATTTTTTTAATTTCATATTGTTTAGGTCGTCGAACGTTTAAATTCATTTTTAGAAGTTCGTTTATTATAGTCCTTGTTGATCGGTGCGAAATTAATATGTTGAAACGCTTCTGCATCCATGGAGCAAGAAGAACTTCAATAAAATATTCATCTTCCGATTCATTCTCAGAAGTAGAATCATCTTCCTCACTTAATTCTTTCAATAATTCACGGATAGCTTCTGGCCTACCCCACAAATTTTCTCCGTGAAAACGCTTCGGCATCTCTAAACATACACGGAAATACCTTCTTAATGCTAACGGGACAGATAACCATTCGTCTCTGAGACTACTATTGTTCTGGCTATTCTACAAGCAGAAATATTTCGGGGAAAAGGAATGTCCTATCTGTAGTTCCCAAGGTCAGATTAAGGTACTGAGTAGAACGATCCATTTACCGTTATAGGAGACGAATAGCCAAAATTCTTTCGCACGCGTTCGTCCAGGAGACGAATGGTTAGCATTCTAGGGTTAGCTCAAAATGCAGCAAACAAAAAATAAATTTTATTTGTGATCTTGAAACTTATAAAATTAATCTTAACCTAAAATCGTTTCATTTTGTGAAAGGGTAAAAGAAAATCTTGAATAGAATTCTATCGCTGAGTATTAACATACAGACCAGAAGAAGGTTGAAGCCATATCATATAATTTTGTGATGAATTATGATATTTGAATACAAAACTGAAAATAGTAGTTACCTGTCGATAAAGGAACTGTCGCCGGCATTTCATTCGGACGCTCATACAAAGAATAGAACATGTAACAATTGAAGGGCATTCTGTTGGAGTGACTTAACACAGAGATCTGAATGGGTTCACCCCTAAAAAAGAGCAACCATTTTCAAAACGTTTGCAATATATCGAAGACAATTATTTAAATCTACCCTTAAGAGTGCCGTATACACGCCACCTACATTTTTCAAACGTAATGTTATCCTATGGGAAAATATTGTCCCGTGTTTCGTTTGTTATTACGGTGTCTTTATTATGAAGTCATTCTGCCATCGCAAGAGGGAATAAAAACACAGGTTTCTCCCGAAGGAATTTTTTTTTCGTGCGTGTCAAAATATTTTTAAAAATTTAATAAAAATTGAAAAATGTCAAGGGCGCCATTTAAACGATTTTTTTAAAAAAAATCTGTCATAAATAAAATAAAACTAGCAACTGAAATACATTCGTTTTGGTACCTTCTTTCCGATACATATAATTAAAAAAAAAGAAATTAGGAGAATGTGTAAAAACAGCATTTTATGCTTAAACTTGGAAGAATAATTTGAACTCCCCCCTAAAGTTCCTTTAACTCCTCCCATTCGCGGAGGAATACACACTAAACCTTCCTTTTACCACGTGATGGATTGTTACTTTTATTATCTGTACTTCACCACGTCTTCAAATTTCCCCCTCAGTATAATTGTCTTTCTGCGTTTTGTTTTATTTTGTTTACCATCACAGCTGTGGTCATCTGCCCCTTCACAATCTACACTTGTTTCAGCGAATACTACCGCAACCCTGAAAACAAATTAGTAAATTTTTGTAAAAGAATTTGAATTTTGCATATTTAGCTAATAGGTGGTGATAGAATTTCAGAAGTAAAATGCACAGCAAATATTACTCCGGATGAAGTAATAAAAGTTTTTAAAAAAATTTATTTTGGAAATTAAGTAAAGATGAAAAACAACCATAAATAAAAATCATAAATATTATTTTCAAGGACAGGTCCAGCTGCATATAACACACACAAAAAAAACTCTTATTTTCAAAGTGGACGGCAGAAAACAGAAAAAATTATTCATAAATCCAAAATTTTGGCAATGAAAAAAAATTAAGAATCTTTTAACTTAAATGTTTATTGCCGAAATTCGTTGATCTCAGATATCTCGAATGAATGAAAATTCGGGTCCTTTTGCTATTATAGAGGATCAAATGAAAAATAATTAATGAAAAAAAAGAAAAAGCAAAATGTTTTCGAAGCTTTTCCCCCCTCTGGATATTTTTATAACTGTACTTTATATACAATTCATAAATCAATGCTATTTTGTCTGCATTCTTTTTTTGTAAAATTTTTAATTATTTGATCTTGTGTTTATGATATTTTGTACATACATTTATCTTATTCATATATCTTGCAATAAATAATGGTTAATTTTATTATCAATTGAAAAATAAGGTTACTTTTATCAGAAAAAACAATTAGCGGTAATAATTCATTTAAAGAAAGTAAGATATAAGAACATTTATATATATTTTTATTATTTACTAATATTTGAATATTCTCAAGTTTCTGAATGAGTTTTCTTCAAAATCGTTGATATCTACAGTCATAAAAGAGTAAAGAATGTATATATGTGTATATATATTACAATAGTTCAATAAGCAATATCTTTATTAAAAAGTCGCCTTTGACGATCAGCTGGCTCAATAGTAGAAAAGATATCTAAAACTTTACATATTTTATATTACTTGGTTTCTAAATAGCTTTTTTTGAAAAATATTTAGCTATCAAATCTTCAGTTTTTGATAGCTATATAATTGTGTCATATTATTATGTAGGCCTTAAACAGTTCTGTTCATTATATTACTTATCTCTTACTAATTTTCTGTCAGAGTGCTTAAAATTTACACGATAAATTAGAGTGAAGATGTTAAATTGTAATTAATATAAACGTATTTTCTTGAAACCAAGTACATCTTTTTTTAAATATGAAAATTGAAAGCAAAGTCGTTCAGTATTGAAATTGTATGTACGTTGCAGAATAATTATTATCATGTCAGAACATATTTTGGGAATGAGGTTTTCTGGTGTCAACAAAAATCCATAGGTGAAAAATAAATATTTTAAATTTTATTATCTGCACGAGCATCTCAAAAAATCAGCTTTTAATAATGCGTTGCCATAGCATTTACAAAAGCTTTGATTTAAATAAATAAATTAATGACTACAGCCACTAAAACCTAGAATAACGTTATTTTGAGCACGTGATTATATGAAATGTAATGAATAGGTAATGTGATATGATTTTTAAACAATAAATGCGTGGCAAAGTTCTTTTGGATCGTTTGCAATGCTAAAGTGACTCATTCAATGAAACCAATAAAATTAATAAAAATATAATTTAAATTTCACGAGCACGTGGTGCTCGGCCGTTCAAGAATTGATGTTCTGACACGATACATTGAAACATGCATAGCAGATTTCATTTAAATCTTTTGTAATTTTCATAACATCTTAAAGAATTATTCAACAGAAATTTCACTGATTTTTCGTAAAATTCAATTTTTAATTTTACTTTCAAAACATTTAAATGATGCAAATGTATATATTTTATATGACTTCAGTCAATAAATGTTCTTATAAAAAATTATGAAATTTACATTTTACACAGTCCTTTTGTCCTAAGGAATCATATTCTGAAAAATACTCTTCATACTTCGAGTTTTAAATGAATAAACTTTCTGTCTTCTGTTATAAAATCTGTTAGTTTTTACATATCAATATTTGAACAAACAGTATTTTCATAATCATAGGCCAATCACTGTCGAGAAATCCTGGTAGCGTATCTTTTTTTGAGACCGCTTATGAAGTGGTCTAAAATCGTCAGCTTTTACAGAAGAACGATATTCAAATTTCATAAATTATTCATTTTTAGTGAATGATTTAGTTGATTGGAAATTAAAATTTTTTCTTTAAAATATTGATGTCTCAAGAAAACTTTGGTATCATTAAAAAGATAGTTTTTTAAAAAAATCTTTATCGTGACGCAAAAATCTATTTTGTGCTGTAATAGTTTCGGAAGTTATAGCGTTGTAAATTTTATAAATTTTTAAAATCTTGTTATTTTTTAATGTAATGAATTATTGGATGTATAAGGCTCAATATTAGTAAAATTAATTATTATTTGATTAGAATATTATCTGTACAGCGTATAAATAATACTGAATGTGAAAGTTTTTGTATAAGTTGAAGTTTAAACACTTTCGTTTTTCAAGTTCCTATTTCAGTTGAGAATATTGAAAATTAAAAGAGATGCATTGCACAAAATGTTGAATGGTATACGGTTTTTAGAAAAGTAGTGTCTCATAGAATTTGAAGTTAATATACTCGTGTGAGTGTGTAAGCAATCAAGAACAAGTTAAGTAAATTTTAGCAACCATAAATCTGAATTATAAAAATTAACTAAAACTAAGTTTGTCACTGCTTTTATGACAACGTTTTCTTATATGACAAAACATAATACTTTTTAATGTGTAAGCATTTGTGTAACAATATAATTTACAGCTATTTGTTTATCAATTCCTGGTGACATAGGAGTAATCATAATTTCTATTTCGTACGAAGCAATATTCCTACCAAATTATTTAATTGAATCTCGCAAAACTTTTAAAAAAACTTTAGTTACATACAAATAAACAAAATTGCTGACAAGCTTTCAGAAATGCGGAACAGTCTTGATTCATAATGAATGTTAGAGAGAAAGCTTTGCAGTTATTTACTCTTTTTTTCTGTTTCTTTGTGTTTAATGTTAGTGACCATATTATATTGAAACAACTTCTTTAGAAATTAGATTCATTTTTTAAAAAATGTCTAACTTCTTTTTATTTTTTACATATTATTATTTTTTATTTATAAGTAAAAAAAATATTAGACGATTTTTCAGTCTCAAATATTCCAGATTCTGATACAAAATATATCAACAAATCCTGGTTAAGCAGATGAATGGTTGTACTTTCAAAATCCAATAAATAATTAAAACAAAATAAATTTAGAAATTATTACACAATTAATGGTTAAAAAATTTTCAAAACCAGGAGGCATTCCATCCAATATGTGCATTTTACAATTTAATTCATTATTTTCCCTTCCAATTTATGTAAATTGTATTAAGTTGGTTATATCCCACGTTTAGGAAAGCTGAGGAATAGAATTCATCCTAACGTTATTTCCGAATTAAATATATTTATCTTTTCTTTTTAATTTGGTACAAATGTGCCATTTAATTAAAATTTAGGATATTGTCTTTTTTGCGAAAATCAGGCAGAAATCTGGACCATCCCAGCTGCACAGAAACACCAGGAAATGTTGCACAAGTTGAAAAATACAACTTATTTTTTTTCATTTCCTTTCTCATTTAAGACAATTCAATATATATTTTAAATACATAATTTATTTAAAAAATTAAAAAAGGAACATTTTATTAAAATTCTCTGTTAGTAATAAAACTATTGAGATAAAGGATTGAACCTATTCTTCGGAAATGAATCCGAAGTCTTACATTTTCATATACAAGTAGATCTTTCCCATCCTCCTGGATTGAAAAATTAATAAACGTAATTATTGTTAAAAATAAAGTCGTGTCAAATAAAATTCTATAACTATTAAATTATTTAATTACTCCTTCTTAATTACATGATTCTACGATATTAACAGAATTATGAGAAGTAATTAAATGCCTCAAACTCGAAGTGCTTCAATAATTAATCAGTGATGAATTCTATTTTCTAAGAGCCCTTCTAACATCCCCGCTGCCCTCAGTACGATTTTCTGTGCAAGCACTGCAAGCAGAGAAAATCTAAAATATCTAGCTCCAAGAGTAACTTTTCCAAACTAGTTTGGAGTGAGGGAGAGGGAACCGTGTCGGTTTCCGAGAAGCCTCCACAATGAGAAAGGGCAAGTTTTATTGGGGGTGGGTCAAATGACCTTCTGAATGTAGCACTTCCGCACAGTAGTATCTCCTGGGGACCAGGAATTCTTTTCTGGTTGGGTGTTATTCGGCTTGTCAATCAAACCTTTTAAGCTTCTTCTTTCGTTAGCTTAGTCACCGCCCTATCACCCCCACCGATAGGAGGCGCTTTCGTCGACATCGAAGTTTTTTTTCTGTATATGGCACTCTTAAATGTCATTTTTGTTTGTGTTTTCCAATCACAAGGTGAGAAAAATAACATAGCTTACATTTTTATTACTTGTAAAGTCACCTTTAAACAAACGTTTTTATAAGAAAGACAAAGTCTATATTTCTGAAATTTTCAATTTTTCTCAAATATATATATCATAATTGAGAATGCCAGGGTACTGGCTTAGAGGTAGCGTGAATTCCCTGTCATCTGAGCATCACGGGTTTGATCGAGCATGATTGTGTTCTATCTGTGAGGTGCGTGAAAGGGCCTTCTGGTGAAAAGGGATTGTACAAGCGAGTGTGTGAGCATCATCTTCATATAGCGACCAGGGCATGGTTGTTCTGTGTTATATCTGTGAGGTGAGTGAATGTCCCTCCCCTGTAAAACGGGGTTATGCAAGCGAATGTGGTAAGTGTGCATCATCTTCATTTGAACTAGAAGTCAGACTTCTGCCATCGGGTGCTCAGGGGCCTTTACCCTTAGAAGCTACTGCACAAATTCGGCTTAAATCGCTGACCTCGTCAGCAGACTTGTCATGACAAATCCCATAAGTAACAACAACATAACTGACAAGAATTATAGTTTTTGGATCTACCTATAACACTTCCATGAGCAATTAGTCTTGTCTGTTATATATATATATATATATATATAATTGCATTTCGTGTAAATTTGTGAAATAGAGCCCTTTACAAACCCTTATTCTTTTCCAATAAATTAGAGAAAAAACTTTAAAATTACTTTTCGGAAAAAAGTGAATAGTGAAAAAGATATTGTTTTATGCTATTAAAAATTTTATTGCTTTCAAAGCTAGACACTTTTTTAATTGATATTTCTTCAAGCCTACATTAATAAAACGTGCAAGGATAGAATTTGCTTTTTATATGTTAAGGCGACCGGGGACCTCTAAAAGGGCATTTTGTAATTTTCATCTTAGCAATTTGAAATTTCTCAGTCATTAAGAGCAACACTATAGGAGATGACAGACAAAATTTTAAAGCTATATATTAATTTATTTATGAATTAGGGACGTTAATATAATATTTGCGATATATAATGTTAATGAAAAATGTTCCATGCCCTTCAAATTTGTTCGAAAGCGCTCCAACTTTTATATTACTTTCTCTAACCCTTTTGAAATAAAATTTGGGAATAATCTTGAAGTTTGAGTTCGAAGTATCAAAATTTACCAATGTAATAACTCAAAACTACTTTTTTTAAAATTAGGGGTTTTAAGATATTAGATTGGTTAATTTTGATATTTCGTACTCAAATTTCAAGATAGATTAATCCCCACTTTTGTTTCAAAAGGGTTAGAGAAAGTAATAATTAAAATTGGAGCGCTTTCAAACATTTTTCATAAACTTTATTTATCGATAATATTATATTATATTAACGCCCCTAACTCATAAATAAATTAATATATCTTTAAAATTTTGTGTGTCAACTCCTATAGTGTTACTCCTAATGCCTGAAAATGTTCAAGTTGCTAAGATGAAAATTACAAAAAGTCATTTTTAAAGGACCCTGGTCGCCTTAATAGTGCTTCAATGATGGTATATTTTTAATAGTTATTACATAATTTCTAATTGAAGATAAGACTGAATGCTATAAGATATTTCATGTCTTAAATGTATTAGCAAGGATCTGTTTTCATTTTTATTTAATTGGTTTTATAATTCCTGAACTTTTTTTTTATTTTGATGACTCATAATGCATCAGCAAATAATCACTTTATTTTGAGTTGGCAAAGTAATTAATTTTCAGAAACGGGAATAAACTGTATTCCGCGGAACTGTTACTCACATCAAAGAAACCACAGATGTGACGTCATTTTAAAAATGATTGCGGATTAGTCATATAAGGCTTGCCCACAAATATTTACAATTTTCAGAACGAGCACCATTTAGTAGCAAGAATGGAGACATTTTTAATAATGATGCATGCCCTAGTTTACTGTTCAATCCTAAAAAATAATTAATTGAAAAATATTCTGAATTAAGGAATTTTACTCTCTTTTTTCTATTTTTTGAGCTCACTTTTTTTCATTGTACTTATTTATAAACGAAAGTAATCTGATAGTAATTTATATTTATAAAAAAAATTAACTATTTCGAATAGATTTTCTTTACAAACAAAAGCAATCTGACAGTAATTTATATTTACCAAAAAAATTGTTTATTTTGGATATATTTTTTGAAAACAAATGTAATCTGATAGTAATTTATATTTATCTTAAAAACCTTAATTATTTTGCATATATTTTTTGCATCAAAATAAGCCAGAAAGCTAATATTCGACAGCATTCATGATAAAATTCAAGATGATTATCGCAATCGCTATCTACTTATTAAATCATACAGTTAATAGATTAGCGACAAAATAAAGTAGAGGCATATATGTATATAAAGAGCAATTAAATAAATGCTTATATCAATAATTAACTATACAATCGGGAATTATCAAAAATTTATTAATTAGTAATTAAAATCAAAACTGACGGGAAAGAAAACAAAATCAAAACTTAGAAAATAAGAATTTTTTCATTTTTCTCCGATTGCAAAGTAATATAGATTGCTTATTTGAAATTTTTTGTTTACTATTAAAAAATTAAAAACAGAACTCAAATTGTTGCAACATTTTTTTCCTCTATCTCTGTTGAGTGGAAATTATAGCATCAATATAAAATGAAAATAAATCGTCTGTCAATTAGCAATAAAAAGAGATCATACTGCTTTTTAGTTAGATCTTATGGCAATAAAAGAAAATATCATTCTTAGTTAAGTTAGAACAATAAGTCTTCAGCATAAAAACTGATTAATATTGTCTGCAGCTGGCGAAAATGGTCCAGTTGTTGAGGCTGGAGACAAAATTTTATTTTGTGGTATCTCTTTTGAAAGATATTTTACCCTGACTTTAAACCAAAGAGAGGTAGATGATAAGAATCAAGTGCCTTAATATGAAACACTGATTTTTGGAAATCAGTGCAATGATTTGTGGTTAAAAAACTATACCAACCATTAGCCCTACAGATAATGTCCAATGAAGTAAAAGTTTTGAAACTTCTCTCGGAAATGGAAAGTGATGACAATCAGACAGCCATTGGTGGCATATTTATGATGAGGTCATATTTCTTTAAAGTTGGCAAAGTCGGATCATTTTTAAATATAATTACAAATAAATGCTCGCTGTTGCTTGCAAATTTATCTTTGTATCTTTCCCTTCCTTTCTTTGTTTCTTATCATAGATTTTGACACGGATATTTATCATTGATCTGCGCCACTTTACAATTTATACGGATAAGTGCAGCCACCGTGGTACTTCAGAAATAAGGGGGAGAAGCTTCTGGTAAGGTGGTTGGTGTTCGCCATCAAGATAGGTACAGAATTGGTAGATGTTAGCTACCTTCTATCGATAGTGGAGTGCACTTCCCGCAGGAAATATTGTGCCGTGATCGGTAATGGCTCTTAGGACTAAAATAGGGCTGGGATGGCCTGGTTGGTAGATCATTGGACTCGTACTTCTTAGGTTACGAGTTCGAAACTCACAGGCCAAAAGATTCCCCGAGTGTGTGGCGGATGACGTTCGTTAAATCTGTTCGTGATCGCAAAGTCCTCCATAACGAGAGTAATACCACTGGGGGTACTGAGTCGGAGGTGATCGTTCTTTGTTCCAGGTCTAAATTACGATCTGAGATGAGTGAATGAATATGCATGAATGAAGTCCGCCCCTTAAAAAGGGACGTGGCGTGTGTGTAACTAAGTCGTACTCTCGGGCCTAAATGGCACTACTTGTAAAAACAAGAGACGCATAACTCCGACTTAAAATCTGCTGATGTATCCGCGGAGCTTGTCCATGGCGAGGGCCAAAAGTAACAACAACAACAACAGGTTTGTCACAAAGCGACACTTGCAATCCCCAAATCCCATACCAAATTTAATATATTCAAATCATTGCGTCTTTAACTATTAACTTTACATGTTCTAAAAATACAGATCGCCAAAAGGTCAATTTGTTGGTTTTAGTTAAAAATGCGATAGATGTCCTCACTATACAGTAACAACAACAACAGGACTAAAACATAGTTCCCATCAATGTTGTTGTTTCGGTGGTCCCGTTTATTATTATTATTATTATTATTCCGTGTACCTACAGGTGAGTCGAAATGGTCGTTTATCGTATCTGGATAAGTAGAGTTTTTAATGTATTTAATACATATCCCATAATCACCCATCACATATCCCATAAAATGATGTTTTTGTCAACTTTTCATCTATACAGAGAAAATTCTTTTTGGCTTATAGTACAGTCGTAACATTCTTTGTCTTTTTGAGCGGAAAATAAAGCTTTTAAACTTAGATTAATGAAAGAAAGAAAAAACATTTTAAACTCTTATTTCAGTCTCAGACTTTTCATTATTGCTAGGTCAGAAATCACAAAGAGTTACTCACTTGCAATCCTCCTCGTTGCCTTCGATTTCTATTTTGCAGCTCAGCATCAGATCGCCAAGCTGATGCCCAAATGAACTCAATTCTTCTCGCGAAAGATTGTATTGGGATATTCGATTCAAAGGTAGCTGAAAGTAGGAAAGTTTTAAAACATCAGAAACAGTCGATTATAATGTTAGAATTCTCTACTACCCAATATTTGATTAATATTATTAACCCAATTCTAGAACTAAAAAATATAAACACAGAAATAACAAAAACAAAAAATTAAACAAAAATAAATTAAAACACAAACATAGTAGAACATTTTTTTAATAAAAATATGTCAAATTTAACAGAAAATATTCAGTATTATAAGCGCAATTATTAATAAATATAAAAATATTTTTAAAATATAAATAAATGTGCAGAAACTATAGAAATAAGTAATATTGTAACTCCTAAAAAATATGTACTTGTTAAATATAAAAAATTGGTACCATGGAAATATCTATATATGTCAAAAATTGTAAATAAGAAAGAGAATGTAAAAATTAACTCATATAGATTATTGCACATCCTTAAAAAAATTTTAATGCAAATGTTACCGTTAAAGTATATAATGCAGTTATTTTATAGAATACCTATTTATTAAGCGAAATAACTGATCGTATCCGTTAAAGTGTGTAATATGTTATTAATCTGACACTTTAACTAGTTATTCTATGAAATAACTAGGTATTCTATAAATTAACTAATGAGAGACAGTTAAAGTGTAAAATAAACAATTTATCAAAAAATTAAATAACTAGGTATTCTATAAATAAACTAATGATAGACGATTAAAATGAAAACGAAGCAATTTATCTAATTTATGCAGCGTATAAATGGCATTTATGGAAACGTACCATAAAATCATTCGTTACAGCAAGGATTACTAAAATGACACTTGGAATTACAAAGAACATTATTTCTAAAACAAGAACATTTTTTGTGACACACTGAGTTTCACACGAACATTTTTTTAAATTCTTAACCAGTACCTAAACTTTGAGCTGTAGCAACCGACCGGAGCGATATTTCTACATCCGGTACTTCTTCGATTTTAATTAATTTTTGTTCGCAGACACTGAACTGGGATCGGGAATATAATTGTTTTATGTGGCCGTTTCTTGGCCCAGTTGGAAAAAAATCCATCTTCGGTTATTTTTATGATGATAGCTAGAATAGACCTTTACCTCTATCAACTTCAGGCACTGGGATACGGAAGGTAAAACCCACAGAGGCTTCAGAATGAGATATTTCCGACACTAATTTCATCTTTTTCGCTTGAATTTCTAAACATTTTAAAGACTTTTCTCTCTCTCTTTGCAGTAGGGGTGGAAGGTAAATGTATTTGTTTTGCAAGATATATGATATAGATTACTTTACATTTTAACAGGCTGCAGATCGTTATTCTAAGAAATAACTAGTTAAACCATGAAATCAGCTATTTCATGGATCAGCTATTCATGGAATAACAAGGTATCCATGAATAGCTGATCAGCTAATCAGAAATAGCTGAATACACGATCAGCTATTTCATGGAATAACTAGATATTCTATAAAATAACGGATTTCATACTTTAAAGGTAACATAAATACCAATTCAAATAATATAATTTCAATGATTATGCCATTAGTCATCAAAAATGCCCCTCGATATTCAAAATGAATACATTTCCTATATTCAAATTGTGAACTGTCTCTTCAATAGATTAATTCTATCTTTCTATCGTTTGACGTTTATTGGAGATATGTACAAATTCGCATCTTATTTTAAAAACTAATCATGAATCCTGAATAGACCACATTCTTTTCTAAAATATGAAAAGTTTATTTAAAAATTGTAAGTTTAAACTTACCAACTTAGTTGTGTTCTTCACTAAACGACAATATTCGGGATATTCATCACAAATTTGTGGATGTGAATCGATTGTGACGCATTTTTTAGGATACTTGGAGCAAAATGCACTAGTTCGAATTCTGGGGGAAGAAAAATAACAAACGTTATTCTTGTAGAAAAATACTTTTTAAAAAAATCAAATAGCATTTCGACACCTAGCAATTAACCCTTTGCACTCCGATGGTGCCTCTGACTCACTATTTAAGACTGTGCATCATTTTGACGTTTTATTTATTTATTTTTCAAATTTAATTGTTGAAACCGCCTACGTAATGGTTAAGAGATGTAAATTAATTTTTCAAAGAAATTCGACTTAAAAGAATGATGTATATTTATTTTTCATGACAATAAACAAATCTTTGTATTAGGTGAATAATTTTGTATCTAATTATTTTTCGGAGTGCAAAGGGTTGAGATAAAACAAAAATGTAAAGTAATACTTGAAATATATATACTTGCAACCTTTCAGAAAAGATTAAGCTTTTATTTTTATCTAAATTATTTGAATTTTAACACTTCATTTCGAAAACATGCATGATCAATGGTGGCCCATGAAGAACTCAATCAATAATAATATGCAATAAGTATGTCAATTTTATACAAAAAGTTGCTGGATTTCCAAAGGTTTTAACCGAAATCTTTTATCAATAAAGAAAAAGTGACAGTCTACAAATCATGTATAATTTTATGACAGCTTTTAAAATATATCTGAATCATCTAATCATCTTTTCGAAGGAATATATTAATCACTGAATTTTCTTCTTCTTTTAAAAAGAATTTTTATATGGTCAATAAATAGCTTCTAATAAGACTTTGTTATTTTGTTAAAGCTCTGCTTATTTTATCCCATTTGCTTCTGTTAGTATATTAATTAGTTAGAGCTATGAAGATTTTTGAATATAATTACAAATTATCATCTGACAAAAAAAAACTTTCATTCTCCATATAAAAAAACAGTTCGCTCTATTATGAAATATTAAAACTAGATTTTCTTTTTTATTGTAAAGCAGTATCCTTTTTCTTAATATTCGAATATTATTATTTTTTATAGGTAAGTGGCATAACAACTTCTGGATTTAGCTCTTTCCTTTTCCTTTAAAAATAAAAGATCTCGCTTAATCATCTTAAGTATCTTAAAAGTGTATGAAAGCACAAATTCCTTATAGCAGATAAAAGATGCATAATATAAAATTTTTGAAAATAGATTCATCAAGGATGTGTTTGAGGAATTGAAAAGAACATTTTAAATTCCAGAATGGTTCATCATAATAAATTTGATTTGTCGATTCCTAAAACCTTCCAATGCCCTTTATAATGTAATAAATTCATAATAATTTTTAAAAAAAGATTAAAATGAAATATGCTATGCATATTTCAATGTATCATCTCAGAACATCATTTCTTGCACCGCGTGCTCGTGCACGTTAAATTAAGTTTTTATTCATTTGAATTGTTTCATTGAATGAGTCACTTTAGTATTGCAAACGATCCATAAATAACTTTGTTTCGTATTTATTGTTTAAAAAATATCCCATTGCCTCTTTATTTCATTTCGTATAATCACGTGCTCAAAATGACATTTTTGATTTTATTTTCTGTAGTAATTAACTAATTTTTTTAATCAGAGCTTTTGTAAATGGGATGCATTTTTTTAATCAGAGCTTTTGTAAATGGGCTCTATGTGAGCACAATAAATCAAAAGCGCTTTGGACAGATGAGCGAAATTTGGTATATGGTCTTTTCATCAAATTTCTATCAAATTTTAAATGAAATCACTTCAGGGGTATTCTGGCATATAATCACGAGCTCAAAATGATTTTTATTTCTAGATTTTTATTTGATGTACCAATTAACTATTTTTTTAATTAGAGATTATGTAAATGCAATGGCAACATGTTATTAAAAGTTTTTTTTAAGATGCTAGTGCAGATAATGACATTTTTAATTTTCGCCTACGGATTAAAATTTTATTTTTCGACAACGGATTTTTGTTGACGCCAAAAACCTCATCCCTAAAATAACATCATGCTCTGACAGGATAATAACAATTTATAATTTCAAATAACAGTTTCACCTGTACGTATACTCCATTTATGAGACTTGAGGTTTAAAAAAAATCTTACTCGTTGAGGTTACAAATCGTAAAGGCGGGAAATTCCACTTCGTGAGGTTGTGACACATCCAATTCCACCATGGAAGGATAATGCAAATACATTACCAAGAACTCATAACTCTGCAGCATGAAACCCAAACACAACAAAATCTTGAAAAGAAACCGAGCTTTTGATCGCCAGAAATACAACTTTTTCCATGGCTTTTTATCCATTCTACTTCGAAAAGAAAGCAAACAATATCGGCTTCTTCTCAGGCAATGTCTTCGTCTTTGACAATGAAGATTTTTTTGATAAATTTGATACTTAATAAAAGTATTCCCTTTATTTAAATGACCTCTTTTTAATGGAAGTATGTCTTTATTTCTTCTAAATAACGCTTGGTTTAGGCTACAGCGTAGGCATGGCCAATAAAGAATATTGAGTGGTTAGTTGACAGAAAATCATTATGGGTCTTCTTAAAATAAATTTCTTCTGCAGTGGCAACTTAATTTAGCTACCTAATCTTTTTGGCCAGTGTTGGTGACATTTACTGAAAAAAATTATAAAGGTAAATTCATTCATCGTTTGACATCAACCACGTGGATAATAATTTTGATGCTGCAAAATCTTCCATTTCAAATCTTGTTCAAAGTATTTATTCTGAATGTGACTTTTCAGACACATTTAATTTGATGTAGAATAGTTATAATCGAATATGAATGGCAATGACTATTGATTATGAATGACATTTTAGTAGCATCGGCTCTAAAATTGGTGTCACTGTGACAACTGAAATAATTAGGTTAAAATCTGTTTTTACGAAGTCCTTTTGAAATAAATAAAAAGAATTAAAAACACTAATGTATCCATAGATAATGAAATAATTACATCATTTCAGAATACTTGTTAGAATTTCTGCTGATAAACATTTTTAACATCTTCACTAATGATACTGTGTATTATTTTCTTGCGTTGATAGGTTTAGAATTTCAAATTACTCTTTTCTACTTCGCTGTAAACAAATCTTAGGTATGATTTTCTACCATCTGTTAAGTTCAACACTTTTCCCTCTGCAGTAGAAAAACAATTTGTCAACGAACAGAATCCAAAAAGTCAATAAAAAATAACCCTTTCTGAATAATTTCCGATGCCTTCTTTTTTCATGTTTGTTTCAAATACGATAAAAGAAGGAAATTCTCAATAGTATAATAAAAGTATTATTCGAAGGAATGGTAATGATGTTTCTCGGGCAGAAACGGACAGATAAAAAAAGAAAAGAAAAAAGACTGTCATGCTCAAAGAAAAAGAAACGACTATAATCGTTTTGAGCCACGCAGGAGATCAGTAATTGGCATTCTGACAATGTAAAAGAAATGTTATTTTGATGATTCAGATAATACTATGCAAGTTAACATGTTTGCGTAAATCATTAAACTGTCAATTAAATAATAATATCAGCTATTTTATAATTGGTAAAAACTTTTATCTTAGTATTTCATATCTGGAAAATTTCGGAATTATGAGAACTCTCCTTTCATTCATTCTTTTATTCTTTATTCATTCCTTTTTATTTAAAATCCTAATTTTCGAGAGAGAAAAGTATAAATAATTGTGAAAAGTATGCAATTCTTGCTTTCAATAAATCTTATCAATATATTTATTCGACATACTGTTACAGAAATCGTTGTGTAATTATGCAGTTCAAACAATTCAAGCTTGAAGAAATACTTTACTTTATTCCACAATAAGGAAAAGATCAAAACATTTGCCCACAGATAACAAAACGCAGCAAAATGTTTGACAAATAAAGACAATGCTTGAAGAAATAAAAAAAACATGGTAATAAATGATTAATAGCAAATTAAATAGCACCATAGCACAAAATTGCTCATAGTAAAACAAAAAGTGAGTCCACTCTGAGATCAACAGTCGAAATAGAAAATTCCAGATCGTGTAACTCCTCCCTTTATATAGTTTTGATTGCAAAGTTGGAATTTACCTAAGGATTCTGTATTTTGGTTCCTAATAAAGATATCACCAAAACTCTTGTATTTTCTAGAACCTTCATTTACCTCACTGAGTATTTAAAATTTAAATCTGATGAATCTGGCATGCATTCAATATTCATTTTGAAGTCGCATGCGCAAAAGAGCAATTTGATTCCTTATCTGACGGGACAGCAGCTAATTTATTTAATCGGTGAAATGAATATTTGAAATAGTCAGTGAGAATAGACATCACAATCTGTTTAAGGGTGGCTAATATATGACCAGGTATAAATATAAAGGCTTTGAAGAGATAATTAAGAAAAATTGTAATAATAACCTAAAATTATGAAAATTTTCGAAGCCACTGTAAATGTAAACAATAAAAAAACATAAATAAATTGCATGGGCATTCTTTAAGATCCTAGCTTTTCTATTGCATTTTTATCTAAAACAATTTATGACCTTTGAAAGAATAAAATTAACTTTCAGTGTGCTTTTTGCAAATTGTAAGAAATAGGTAACCATTAAGTGTCCTTTTCTTCACTTACTTATTTACTTAAAAATACTGTTGGTATTTTTCAATTGACTTATTAGAGAATAAAGTGTGCATTCTATACCATTATTCAAAGACCAACTAGATTCAAAATTTACCATAGATTTGAAGTTTTAATGTCAAGAGCACTAACTAAATTTCATTTATCTAGCTTGTTGGTTTTTCATTCATTAAATTCACGTAATACCAACAAGTAGGGAGTGTGCCCTTTAACTTATTCCTCACTAAATCAAGCACAAATCTGTGATTAAATTATAAACATCATATGCAAGAATTCGCCAGCTTAAATTGTTACGTTTTTGAGTTGAAACATTCACATAGTCACTACTAAACAGGCTAGCAGATTAAGAATGTGATTTTCTCTATAAACGCTACAGATTTATACTTTTACTAGCCAAATCCCATTTATCTAGACAATTTCAACTAAGACTAACTATAATTTATCTAATTAATAGAAAAAGTAATTAGATTGTGTATTTAGTTCTCTCTGAAGGAATGCCTACTCACTCTCTCATGGCACATGAGAAAGCCAGAAAGAAGTCTCGAGGTAGAATGGTACAGAAAAGCTGTATCAAATACCCTTTCACGCGGCAAAATCCACTCCATAGCAAACCATATTCATAAATACCAAGACCTCTCGAAGACCTACAATAGTTGAGAACAGAATTCCCCTTGTGAAAATCAACCAAAATTATAACTTCAAAAGTCCATCAAAAGTGCAGATCTCACGATGGAAATCTAGACCCCAGGACCCAGATGAACGCTACGTATTTCTGACTCTATAGTGATTGTTTATTTGTCATACATATGTTCACAATTTAATTTGTCAATTCTCTCCTCCCTTTTCAGTTGGTAATCCAATTCACCTGTAAGTTCAACCTATAATCATCATTGCTTTCAGTATTCTTGTCCCGTCTATCCAGTTATGACTTCCGAAAAAATTGAACAGATTTGTGTAAGATTCGACACCGATGGCATTCTCTTTGGAAATCCCTGAATGCTGTATCGTCTCTATTTTTTTCCTTAAATAAATTTTTCCTTTTTTTTCTCTCTCTCTTTCTCCCATCTTGTGCTCATCCAACTGGTTAGATAACTTAGCGTTATAGGCACCGGGGGCACAGGATGGCGTTATGTTATGTATGAAGGAATGTGTCTATTGAATGTATGGTTGTAATAAACGAATCAATTCATGATATCGTGATGCATATCGACCCACTTTCATTTCAAAATTCGCTTCCATTTTATAACAAAAAAGAAGAAAAGAAAAACAATATCCTAGAACAGCATGTATAGTTATGTTTATAACGTGATTATAAAGTAACGTGTAATGATTGTGTTACAATTAGATCTTCCTATATTGACGAGAGAACAAAAATAAAAAATCAACAAGAATTGTTTCTATTTATGTATTAAAAGAAAAACAGAGGGGGAAAGCTGTGCTGCGATTTTATTTTCAGAAATTTGCAATCCAAAAGTGTTATTAAATTAAACTTATTTTTGACTGTGGAGAAACGATAGCTAAGAAATTATAACCCCTCTTTGTTTAATATCATATATACAGTTTCATCCTCCTATCATTTTTATTTAAATACATTCTATTTTTTCGATGAGAAAATAAAAGTAGTTTGTATGTATGGAGATAAAAGCAAAGACTCAGTAATAATTTTCAATCTACAAGTCTGTGATTTATTGCTTACACAGGGATCAGAATTTAGCTTAGCGTAAAATCTGGTGACAGTTTAAAATCCTCATCCGACTTCCATTTACACAGAAAAAAATGACGATAGAGTTTTGAAGAAAAAGTCAGAAAGATAGAAAATAGCAGTTCTTGTATGGCATTCGTGTGACCCATTTCTTGATTAAATAACACGATATACAATAATGTTCGCAGAGAGGCCACGGAACTGGAACACCCCTCCAAAATTGTTTGTATTCATTTATTTATTCATTTAAGAGAAATAAATGAGAAAAAAAATTTTAAATGTCACTTTCAAGCAAGTCAATCTACGTCTTATCTTCACCTTCAAAAATATGATTGGCACTTCAGATTGATAAAAATAATGAACCGTTGATGAACGATTATAAACAGAGGTGAAATATATAGTTTCGGTATATGTTGTTGTTGTTACTTATGGCATTTGCCATTGGCAAGCCCCCCGCTGATACAACAGCAGATTTAAGCCGAAAGGAGCGTCTCTTGTTTTTAAAGTAGCGCCAACCAGGGCCAAGAGTACGACTTAGCTACACACTCACCACATTTGCTTCCACAGCCCCATTTTACAGGGAGGGGCACAATCACACATCTCACAGATAGCACACAGAAGAACAACCATGCCCGAACCGGGACTCGAACCCTGGGACTCCAAGAACACGAGGAAGATGTGCTTTATCTGAGCCTGAAAGCCGGCAGTTAATTGTTTTATTATAAACAATTTATTATTGCACAATTTCAGTACCTATATAAAACAATATGAACGTATTATTTAAATAAAAATATTTTTTATCTGTGAATTGGTCCCTTTCTTACTTTCAATTCTCTTTCGCACATTCTCAACCTATAAAACTACTCTTTTCAGAAAGTTGGCTAGGTGAACCACTTTCTATAACATTATAATATTTTTAACACATTTTTCTAACTCACTCTCTTATCTGTTTGTTCGTTAATCTGTCTGTTCAGTATTTTTCTGTTATTTTTGTGTTTGTACATACCATTTATTTGTATTTTTTGTGTTTTTCTTTTTTTATTATTGTTTCTGTCCTCGTCCCTAAATTTTTCTTTAGTATTTTTACAATATTTTTCAGAAATTTATAATCTCAAACAAACTATAAGTATGTTTTTGCGAATTAGCATAAGTCTTCAGTTTATCTCCAATAGCTAGCTTAATTAGACAAAGCCACTTTCCATTTAAATTTCAAACAACTCACTGTCTCCAGCTTTCTTTAATTCAAACTAAAGTCCCCTATTAAATTCTAACCAATAAATGTGAGACGTCGAACAACAGTCACTTTCATGATATCCCCCACTTCATGCTCATTACACTGTTTAAATAACCAGGTGGTTATAGTTGCAGGGGCATGAAGCGGTGTTGTGTTTGTCTGTTCAGTACAGATTTTACTGTCTATTTTAAATTAACTTCCCAAAGAGTAGGGACCAGAAGCTATAAACACTGGTTAGAAATGGATGAAAATGCAATAATAACTCGCTTTCGTGTCTACTTGGGTCATCCGGTGAAGTTTATCGGGAAGTTAGTTTGAAAGTTATCACAGACACAAGGCTGAAAAATACAAAATAATTATTTGATTAAAAAATTAATATACCACATTTTTTAAGCAGACTAAAATATATAAATACAAATACCCCATGCAGTTATCCTAAAAATTTCGTTATTGTGATTTTTTTTTACAATCCATTAGTTCAAATTAGTCCATTTAAAAAAATGTAGCATATTTTTAAATATTTTTTTTTGTGTGAATGCAATTATTCTGACAAGCATTATCCATATTATATAATTTCACTTTTTATACTTGAAAAAGAAAAGTTTGGTGTTAATTCGCAGTTTCAAAACATGATTACGTAATTCAATGTTTATCTACAGTTGAAAACACTCACACTGTGAATAACCTCAAATATCGTAATGAGAGAAAAACTATTAATTACAGACACGCATGCATCCGCCACCAGACAATAAACAGTCCCTGGAATGATTAATCGATGCAATCTGTCAATTCTTTTGTTCCCAAGACTACGTAGAGAAAGACAAATAAATATAGAAACACACCCCGTTTCAAGCTATTCTGATTGGCCTTTGGATGAAGAAGACGAGCTACGTCAGCTGACACACCTCCCATTTGCTGAAGCTTGTCATTTGATATTCACAGGTGAAATGCAGCCTACATTTTGTTATTGTTTTCAACCTTCCATGAGTGCATTTCATCCTTTTCGTGAAATTGAAAATCTTTAATTATCTGGCATCTGTTTTGTTTCCGTGACATTTTCGTGACTTGTTTCTATTTAGAATTGGAATGTGGTATTTTGCTGTAATTGTGGCTGGAAACAAAGAGTCATTAACAATCATTCATTTTCTTTCTGCCTCCATTTCAAAGTCGAGTTAAATGGTGCTCTAACAATTCAGTTGTCATTTCGAAAATTCCCATACAGGTTAATTGTCCTGATAGTTAACTAGTGTGGCATTTTAATTATTATCTTTTAATTAGTTAAATTAATCTTGAATTAAAAAAGGACAATTAAAAGTTAGTCCTGAAAGGTTTTAGCAGGAGGTTTTAGGTTAAGGAGTGCCTTTTTGGGATAATAATAACTCAAAGACAATTATTATATAATTTCAAAAAAAAACCTTCTAAACAAGCAATAAAGAGATGGCTATTCGAAAAAAAGTTTCATCATATGTACCTAAATCTTAATTTTAAAAAAAAGATTAAAATGAAATCTGCTATGCATATTTCAATGAGTCATGCCAGCACATCATTTCTTGAACGGCCAAGCACCACGTGAAAGTTAAATTATATTTTTATTCATTTTGATGGTTTCATTGAATGAGTCACTTTAATATTGTCAATGATGCAGAAAACTTTGTCTCGCATTTATTGTTTAAAAAAATATCACATTTCCTATTTATCTCATTTCGTATAATCACATGCTCAAAATGACATTTTTCTAGGTTTTATTTGCTGAAGTCATTAACTCCTTTTTTTAAAATCAGAGCTTTTGTAAATGGGATGGCAACGCGTTATTAATAGCTGATTTTCTGAGATGCTCGTGCATATAATAAAGTTTTTATTTTTCGCCTACAGATTTTTGTTGATGCCAGAAAACCTCATTCCCAAAACAATATCATGTTCTGACCTGATACAAATCTTTTCAAATCTTTTTTTAACTTCTTAGACTATGAGTTCTAAATATGAAATGAATTTATAAAGTTTGAAAAGTTTCTCGTTGATTTCTTTATAGATTTCAATCATCTACAAGCCGTTGATATCAAGACTCTGAAATATCTTGTGAGAACATGATGTTGTTTTGGTTATGGGGATTTGTGATGAATCCAAAAAACCTTAGGCAAGAAATGTTTTTTTTTCAGTGGTAGATAGCGAGTCATCTGAACCATAACATTTGAGATTTGTTTTGCCAGTATTGTTTGAGATATATAATTAAATTTACTATCAATTGTTTTTTGTTTGCCATTTCTATGAAATGACGTCATCTTCTAGTTTCTTTACGATTTCTTACGTTCAAATAATTAATCTCGCACTCAGAAGATTATCGTTTGCTGCTTTTTTTTTTCAGTTTTAACTATCGCAATTTTTTTAAACACGACTTAAATTTATTCTTTAATAATATTATAAGCTCATTCTTACTAATTGTATTTCTCAAAATACTTTAAATAATAGAATATAATTTTAATATCAATCTGCATTATCTTCATTGGATTTTACCACGTATACGATAGCTTCCAGTAATAGTGAACTTTTCGTCGAAATTACTGGGTTTTTTTATCATGTCAAAACATGATGTAATTTTCGGGATGAGGTTTCTAGCGTCAACAAAAACTCGTAGACGAAAATTAAAAATTTTAATCCGTAGGTGAAAAATAAAGCCCGAGCATCTAAAAAAATCAGCTTTTAGTAACATGTTGCCATTGCATTTATAAAATCTCTGATTCAAAAAAATAAATTAATTATTACAGTATCTGAAAAATGTAATTTTGAGCACGTGAACAAGTTAAATATGCTGGAAACAAGTGCCTTCAGCTAAAATGGGGCGGAAGTTTGGAGGGAGTTCGTACCTGTGCGTGTGTCGTCCTTATTATCCAAAACTGGTTCGAAATTACGAGGTTCTTACCAATATAGCACTAATAAAATTATTTAAAATGGGCTGTTAGTGTAACTAATCGAATTACACCGTTGAGGTTTTGAATTATTGCATATGAATGTACAGATTACCGCTGATCATTGATTGTCAGAATTAGTTCAAAATTTGAGTCTAATGAAATGTTTAGATACTGAAATTGTACACTAACTTTTACTCATCTAGCTCTTCTGTGTTTTGAAATTATCATGTTCTCTTACAATCCGAAAGACACACAAGCAGACTGCCCGTAAATAGATTTTGTTTCAATGAATTCAATCTGAAAGAAAAATCCAATTTCAGGTAATAACCACAAACCAAATTTTTATTTATCTAACTTAAACCGTATCTGAGTTGTCTGTTTACAGACAGAGACTGCCATAATTCCAAATTCGGTTTTTCGGTTTTATGACATTTGAAGATGATTCAAAATCTTGAGTTCAAATTTTTTGGCAATTGCAATGCTTTCTCTTTGTATATTTCATATATGAGAGATTAAAAATTAGTCAAAGTCAATAACGTTCCATAATTTTTTGCACATTTGATAAAATTATCAACATAGTATGATTAACTAGCCTTTACCCTGGACTTCACACAAGTGGAAATTTTTATCTTATGTATGAGAACTGACGGTTTGATCACAATGTAAAATGTTATCAAATCGCATGCATGCTTGAATTTTCTACACCGGTTGGGGTAACGCAATACACATTAGAAACTTTTAATTTCATTTATTCTGTTTTATTTTAATTCAAACTAATTCAGAATGAATCCGAAAGGTTGATTCATTAACAATATTTAATTTTAAATGCTTCAAACACAAAGAAAATAAGCAAAATCGTTTGAAATAATCGGTCGTAAACATGTTAAGCCTAACCTCATTAGCGTGGGAAAAAAACAAATTGAAGTCTTAATCATTTGACGATGGAGAAATGAAGATTTTTGACGAAAAAGTTAGTTATTGATTAATAAAAAAACTAATCACTCAATTAATCGAAATAAATGTTTGCTTTCATCCTATTTTAAACTATAATCTATCTCTGCTCTAAATTTCATTCCTTTTCGTACAGATGTTTTGGCGTAATTGAATAACATCATCCATACAAACTTTCACACTTATAATAGTAGCGTAGATGGTACTGCAGCCTCAGATATCATAACACAAACAGATCAATTTCAAAATAAAAAACGAAACTCACCTACCGATACTAACATGGAAGTACACAACATATTACATATTAATTTTAGTTTTAAAATAAATTAAGGAACTGGAGTATTTAACAGTTTGAATACTGTTGATGGACTGGATCAAAATGTGTTCTGCATCAACAATTTTAATATCAAATTCAATTTGGAATTCAATTCATCTTTCTTGACGCATTTTTATTTTCTCATTTGCAAAGTACGGGAAATGAAAGTACAGCGACGCCAAAAATTTCGAGCTCGAGATTTCGACGAATCTAAATATTAAAACCTTCTCCGATTTTTTTTTTTTTAAAAAAAAAGATTAAAGTGAAATCTGCTATGCATATTTCAATGCATCATGTCAGAACATGATTTTTTGAATGGCCTAGCACCACGTGCTCGTGCAAGTTAAATTATATTTTTATCCATTTTGATTGCTTCATTGAATGAGTCATTTTAGCGAATGACCGAAAAAACTTTGTCTCTCATTGATTATTAAAACACACACACACGTTTCCTTTTTTATTTCATTTCATATAATCACTTGCTCGAAATGACATTTTTCTAGGTTTTATTTGCATTAGTCATTAACTTATTTTCTTAGTCAGAGCTTTTGTAAAGGTGATGGCAAAGCGTTATTAAAAGCTACTTTTTTGAAATGCTCGTGCAGATAATGAAATTTTTATTTTTCGCCTACGGATTATTGTTGACGCCAAAAACCTCATTCCAAAAACAACATCTTACTCTGACATGATAAAAAAAAATACATATCTGTCTCTGTGTGAACACAATAAATCAAAAGCGCTTTGTACAGATGAACAAAATTTGATACATGGATTTATCACCAAATTTGTAGAGTTCTATCAAATTTTAAACGAAATCCCTTCAGAAGTATTCTGGCAGTCGGGTTTAAATGAACGCAGTAATTGCAAAGAGTAAAGAGCTGAGGAGATGAAATTTTGTACGTAAATTTAGTATATATAATGTAATACCACATCAAATTAAACAAAACCCCAGCGATAATCGTATATCTATCTGTACTTTTATATGCATGAAAACACGATTATTCAAAGGTTTTACAATTTATGAAAATGATATTTGGTGCTCAATTTTAAAATCTAAAGGGTAAATTCATATCAAATTTGTGAACCAAACACATAAAAATTTAACTGTCTTTTTATACTTTCAAAAAAATATATGACTGAAAAATCTATGGTATATGATCTTGCGAGTACATACCATAGATTTTTCAGTTTCATTTTTGTAATTCTATAACAAATGTTGACTTCAATCCACCGGAAAATTTAATTTCGAAATAGAGTGGTTAATACAAAATATAAAAGGCGTCTTCGGGTTCTTGTGTATTAACCGCAGTGAGGTGATTAAGGGGCCTAAAAACTCGTGCAAAGATAGCATGCTAAATTCAGTAAGAATTATAGAATCCCACGAATCTAGATCTATATTTCGCAACTATTGTTTCGCCAATGCAACGTAAGAAATGCATGGACTTATCCACTATTTACAATGTTATGCATATGGATACCTCTTTTAGTAGAGAATATACCAGAAAGTTCTGGTTAAATATAGAGTAAGTTTTGGCTGATTTAGGGTATTTGTATTGATGTATTGTCAAAATGCAAATAATTTTTTTCCAAAATGCGACACAAATTTACTATTCTAAAAATACACTATATGTTCTATTTCAGCTATCTCCCATTGCTTTCATTACTCTCTCGCAAACAAAGCATAGAGAAAATACTGTAATCGTCAAAAAATTAGAATATTGATCAATATTCGCAATATTGTATAATATTGTTTAATATCATATAATATCGCACAATACTGAACAATATTACACAACAGGATGTGCTACCTGGGTATGCATCCATATAAAAAAATAAATTATATGCACAATTCTAGCAACTTTTTCAAAATTCAATTTCTGTTATATTATACTATATTATATTCTTTTCATTTTACTTAAGAATTAATTAAAAATATTTTATTTCATATTATTTAACCAATACATGACTTCATATAAAAAATAACTATCTTCGCCCCATTAGAATGTATGATGAACTTGAATGATCGGACTGCAATAGATTACATTTCAGGAACAACAAACCATTTAAAACAAATATCTTTTTTGAGTCCTTTGAAGATATAGTGAAACTTCACAAGTAGGGTACGTCCGATCATCAGTGACAACAACGTAACAACCCTTAATACGACTTAAGAAAATTTAGAATTTGCATATTTAATCGGATAGCTTCTCATCCTCCTACTTGTGGTATTTTTTCAGAGGGTTATTTGTTAGCGAACTATAATTAAATTATTTATGTGAATATTTCATTTTATTATTTATTAATAGTTATAGTCAGTTATTGGACTATGTATTTCATAAATCGTGCCAATTGAGTGAATCGTGTTGATTGTATATTGATTTTTGTTGTTTCAAGTTTGGCAGTAAAACGTATACATAATTTTATTTTTAGCAATTTAAGAAATGTAATGTTGCTTGCAGTTCTGAAACGTAAATAGTTCCGTTATAAAGTTTTGGATCTTCAGAAGATAGAGAATAAATGATAAATTAGAAATTGGATCCAATGTGAAATTCATTAATCAGAAAATGATACTAAGATACAAATCAACGTTGGGAAAAAATATTTTCATTTATATTGAATCCAGAATTATTAACTGATATATAGGGATGGGAAATGTGATGATGAAGATTATTTCATGAAGTATATTATCAATATTTTAATGTTGAAATTTTCTTTGTAAAGAACCTAGTACATAAAAACCGTTTCCCCGCCCTCATGAAGCGAATATTCTGAACTGCAGATTCCATTTATTTATTTCATTAAAATTACTTCCAGCCTTTTCTGAATCAAAATTATTCTACAGAAACAAATTATTCCGCATTTTTAGTTTATGTAAATAAATTATAAATTCACGAACATGTATCATATGTTACAAAATATTTCTTCGAAGAAATTTATTTTCGGATTAATCAGGTTTGTTTACAAAAGAAAACGTTCCATGGGTTTCTTCAAATTTAGTTATTACGTCTATAATTGCTGAATTAAAACAAAAGATGCGTTAAAATTGAAATAATCTTGTAAGAAAATCTATAATCCTTATGATACCGCATTTATGCAGAATTTTTGACTCTTAAATACATAAATAGAAGATCTTAAAATTTTACATTTTTTAAAATCGAATAGTAATTAGTATTTGAATTTATCAACTATACCAAAAAATAATAGTATTTTGTAATCTGGCAACGGCCTTTCGATGCTTTAAATTCCTTTCTATTTTTATTTTATACTTTCGTATTGTACATGTCAGGCATTTGTGAGATACTGGAATTTTATTCGTTTAATAAATACTTTTAGTGTTTATATTTCACTTTTGTTAACGTTCATGAATTGAAGGAAAAAAATATTACCCATATTACATTGACTTCTTTAAATTATGAGCTTCTTATTGTAAGTATTGATATTTTATCAAGGAATATCTTTCCAAATAAAAAGTTAATTATTTTTATTCATTAAATTGTACCTTATTTTACAAATTGTGAGGTTGCTTCATCTCCTACTACTACTTTATTTCTTGTTCTTTAGTACTTGCTAGATGTTTTGAATTTATTGTTCGTGGAAATGCGGGTTTGATATGAATCATAACTGGATGTTTATAATGCAATTTTCATTCTATATCACTTATAATTTCCAAAATTGAATGAATAATAATAATATTTTAATGCTTTAAACATATTTTAATGAAATATCAATACTATGCGTTTTGTGATTCGGGCCATTGGTATCAACTTTATGTTTATTTACATTTAGGGCTGTGCTTTAAAATTCAATATGTCTTTCTAGTTTTAATTTAATCTTTTGCAGAGTAATAAATGATACTTAAAGCATAAAAATTTCAAATTCAATCCGTTATTTTAGCATTAATATTTGGTATTTCATTGGATTTCTATCGCTTTATAAATTTCCCCCTTAAAATTTTGAAATTTCTTTTATGTGTAACCTTGGAAATTGTTAGAATTTAGTATTTTGGTTGTAAAAAGTTCTCAAAATTGATTGGCCTCTCAATTTTATAATATTTATGAACAAAAATTGTGAAAAGTTAATTTTCTCTCTATTATGTCATTAATTTATTTTGTATTAGATTATAATTTTCAGGTTGGATATTTTAAATCCTATTGTCCCAAGTATGTTTATGCTTTAAAAAATATTAATTTTATTAGCTTATATCAATAAAAATTTTGTTAAATTATGTTTCTAGTGTACTAAAAATTATTTTAAACGAATGATACTATTTCACTTGCTAATATTTTTAAATGGTTTGGAATTGATCAATGGTTCGGAATTGATCGTAAAAAGTGTGTGTTTAGAAGTTCTTTAGATCTAATATGTGTCATTTGCTTGAAAGTTATGTAGACAATAAACAAAAAAAATATCTAAATTGTTGGGGTGTCATTAACAACTAAAAGGTTTATATTTCATTTGAGAATATGATTCTTTTTTATGTATATATATTGTGATTTGGGTAACATATGGGAGAATGGTTAAGTACATAATTGTATTTGTCATCTAATAACATTTATGTCATGGTTTTTTTCTTTCTGCTTAATGGATACCAAAATTTAAATTAGCATGGCTCTAATAATTGATGTCATACGAGTGTGAACAGTGGTGCAAAATACTTCGGCATTTATTTTTTGATTGTATTCCTTTTAAATTTGTGCATTGGTACATAATATATAACTAACATATTGAATTGGTAATGTAAATGAAGGAAAAATTAGAAACATAAATCTTTTCTACTTTTAAAAATAAAAGGCTTTAAAAAACAAATAAATATAATATTATACCATGCATTTTTCATAGCAGGCTTGATTTAAATATTGACCTTTTTATTTTGGGAATGAGTGATGTTGAATTTGATTTTAAAGTGAAAACAATAGTGATAAAGAAACTAAAACAAAAATTCATATTCATAAAACTATATATTTCATTGCTATTTAAATATTAAGCAAATTTATTGGAATTTTATTGTTTAACATCAATTTTCTTCTGTTCCCCTGCTTTAAAAAAAATTAATTACAAATTGGTTATAATGTTGGATACCATTCATTTTATATTTAAACCGTTAACTTCTTGGTTCTTAGTTAAATTGTTCACTTTCTTAGATCTCATAATTTGAGCATTATCTGTCCTTTTCTCCTTTAATAATTCTACTTTTGTTTTGCTTAACATATGAATGCAATTTTGCAGCAGATCCCTGTAAGATCAAGAATTTTGCTCATTGTTTTACATTATTAGAAATATCCTATATTTTAGTTATAATTGGGTGAAATGTGAAACTATCCATTTTACAAAGCAATCCTCTCCATCTCCCTCACACCAAAAATAAAATTTTTGTTAGTTATTTAATTTTAGTGATATTTCTTGATCAGTAATTATAAATAATGAGCTTTCCTTTCTCTTTACATGTGTTCCATTCTTAGTTATATACATTTTTATTCTATGTTGGGAAATTTTATTGAATAATATTTTGAAATATTTCATTAAATACTTATAGTATTTAACAAACCTTTATTTCTGAAAAATGCTACTATTGTATTTGAGAATTTATTTTATTTAATTGAATTATTGCCTGAAAATTCTATCAATGATTAAAGATATATCAAAGCTCCCAATTTTATACTTTATAGATAGAACTATTTCACATGAATTTTAACATAATATTTATATATTTAATTTATCCTTTAATATCTATTTTTTAACAGTGGAGGACGTTCATCAAAAACATTTAAACCTAAGAAAAATATACCGGAAGGGACACACCAATATGATTTAATGAAACATGCTGCTGCCACTTTGGGTAGCGGTAACTTGCGGTTGGCTGTTATGCTACCTGAAGGAGAAGACTTGAATGAATGGGTAGCAGTAAATAGTATGTTTTTTTTTCAGTTCTTTTTATAATTAATTAAATATCATAAGTAGTTTCATTTACTGTGTAATGATTACAACAAAAATGTCAAAATATGAAATTAGGAAGTATTGTAAATGCATTTAAAAAAATTGGTTCACTTGATTTTTTAAGTAATAATTATGAATACTTGAAACAGTCTTAAGAAAGCTTGGCTTTAAGTATTTTGGTATTCAATTTAAAATTCATCTAAATCAGCTTAATAATGAAAAAAAAAAAAAGGATTATTAAAGTAATAGGTTTAACTTTCATTTTTTTTCCTTAAAGCTTTTATACAAACATGTTTTAATAACTTAAGAAGTCTCAAAAAGAAATCTAGATTATTTTAAAAATGGAAGATATTGGATTCCATTTCAAAAACTGAGTTAAGATATTTTTTCTCATATAAATGAATAGTTCTTTGTTATTGAATCATAAAGAAGTCCTGATTTTTATTTAGTTTAATTTATCTAAAAAAAGTGAATACTTTAGTTAGAAAAATTTCTCAAAGTGGAAATTTTCTTTATTTTAATGAGTAAACTTTTCTTGGAAAGAAGGAAAAAACAGTTTACTTGATTTAAAAATTTAAATACATATGTTTTTAACCTAAAAGTGTGAAATTGGTTTAAAGCTTTTTAACATTTTCTCTAGAAATATTAAATAAGTTATAGTCAAATATTATTTAAGTCCTTACAACATTTGATGCCTGTTTGAAGAGTTTTCTGATTTTTAAATTAAATTTGGAACTGAAAAAATGGTTTGGAGAAGGTTTTAGTACATTAAAATTATATCAAAATAAAAAGGGGAGTTCTATATTGTGCTTTTAATTTCTGTGTGGAAATTGCAAACTGTGCATGTGTAAATACAAGAGCTGTGATATGCATATGCGATATATTTCTTTGTTTCTATCTGATTTTAAACTGTGATTCAAATCTTTTATGTTAAAAAGAAAATCCAACCTTGAAATGCCAGTGTTTTGTTTACAGAAAGATCAAATTTTTATCTTTGTAGCAGTCTCAATATTTCTGAATGCGGGCAATAAAAGAATGTATGCTATCTAGTTTACTATATAGCAATTTTTGAAAATTTCTAAACATATTTTTGTTTGTTTCATGGTGCATAGCATGTCTATGTCATATCAAGTGGAGGCTAGATTTGTTTAAAGCTAATTTTTTCTTCTTGGATGCCTTGGTACTGCTAGTTGCTAACATGCGGGTACTACTAGTTAATACTAAACAACTGAATCCTTCCAAGAGAATCACATATTATCTAAAATCTGTCCTTTTAGGCATTTAACTCATTTGCTAATATGTTGTGCATGTCAAATTATTCTATTTTGAAAATTTTAGACTTGGACATGCTATGTATTATAATTTGATTAAAAAGTAAGCATTTTTAGTAAGCATCATTTTAAGTAGTATTCTGGAAACTGAAGTAAATTGAAATAATATTTTCCCAAAAGAAAGGGAATCAAATTATAAAATGCCAAAAATGATATATATTAATTTAATGTTGGTGAAATAAATAATTCTGTAGTTTAAAAAAAATCAGTATAATCTAATAGTCCATAGTCAAATAAATATTACTTTAATGTTAAAATTTAAATTTGTTTAGCTTTAATAATGTTTAATTACTTAATGAATTAATTTTTTAAGCGTCAGGAATAAAGATTTAACTTGAAACTTTTAAAGCTCAGAATTCACATATCCTACTTTTTAAAAGAAATTTGTGTTGCATATGATTGCAGTTCTTCTCAAAATAAATAATATCTATATAGAGGAACATGTTGCTTTTGCATTTGAAAAAGTTCCGAGTCCTAAATATTGCACTATTTTAGAAATGGGTCTTTAAATAGGGATTATGAGAACATAATATTTATATAATTCATCATGAAATGAGCAGATTTAAAGTGAACATAAAAATAGATGATTTGGGGAAAATAGTTATCTGTAAATAGATCTGAATTTTTAGGAAAGTTTTCTTGTATGTCAAATAGTCAGTAATTGCTCCAATTCAATTCAATATTTACATTAAGTGTGAAAAAATGTTGAATTAATTTTATTATTATTTACTGAATTCATAGTTCTTTAAGTGTTTTGTGTCTAAAACTTTAACATAACAAAATATAAATGGAAAATCGACTTTAAAAAATTATTTTGAAAAAAATTTGAATTAGAAAGTTTATAATGTGTTCTTATTACTGACTTTTGCTTTTTTTAGTGATATGTTTCTTAATTTATTTTGTTTAAATTATGTGATTTTAGATTTATATATAGAATAATTGTTCTACTTTGTAGTAAAAAATGCCATTCTTAATAATGAAATTCGAAATTATTATTTTTGTTATTTGAAGTTATGGGTGGAAAATAAGTTTAAATAGAATTGCACAGTAATTTTAATGATACATAATGTTATTTTTTTTCAGCTGTGGACTTTTTCAACCAAATAAACATGTTGTATGGCACAATAACAGAATTTTGTACAGAGGAGAGCTGTGCTGTAATGTCAGCTGGGCCTAAATATGAATATCACTGGGCAGATGGTCAGACTGTGAAAAAACCAATCAAATGTTCTGCACCAAAATACATTGACTATCTAATGACATGGGTCCAAGACCAACTAGATGATGAAAATTTATTTCCATCTAAGATAGGTATGATTTTTGGTGTATAGTATTTTAATGTTATATATGTATGCTAACCACATACTGGACAGGTTTATAAGTTCTTCATAATTAAAATTTGTCTGTTTGCTAGTGGCATAGTATTTATATACTATAGTGCTTTATGTGCTATTCATAATTTTTACCTATAATGCAATATATATTTTTTTATTTATATAAATAACTATGCTGCAGTATTATTTGAATAACATTGCTAAGAAGTTCTTGGGAATTTAAATATCGAAGGTCTCGGAAGATACTTCTGCCATCTTTGTTTATATCTCTTTTGCCTTTATTTATCTAAATACAATACTTTAAATAAGTTAACCAGAATTGTGATATCAATTGTTATGCTGAATTTCTAAATAAATCAAGGAAATCAAGTTAAAGAATACTAAAAATAAATTATGTGCATTTAAAAAATATTTTTATTAAAATACATATTCAAAGTATGTACATAATTTATTTTTTATATGAATTATTGATTGAATTGTATATTTTGTAGAATTCAAGGTTCATTATTGAACCAATTTTGAAAAGCAATGTAAATTATTCTGCTGTGGTAACTTCCTTTGATAAATAGGAATATATCAATATCTGAGCATATTCAGATATTAATAATAAAGCAATGTATTACATACATACATTCATTTTACATTTTTGTGTCTATAAGAGCACTGTCAAACTCATTTGCTTCACTGTATTACATACATACATTCATTTTACATTTTTGTGTCTATAAGAAGAGCACTGCCAAACTCATTTGCTTCACTTTGAAAATCATGCATACTTAGAACCAGCAATTATGTATGTCCCAAGGAGTGTATTTATCCAATAAAAGAGATTTTCTAACTTTATCAATATATTTATTAATATTTAATTAGAAATTTATTTATTGAGATAATGAAAGAAAAACAGTTACCAACCAGACATTTTATCCTTAATTCTTTTTACTGTGTTCTGTTGTAAAACAGTATTGGTTTCAAGTTTAACATGCTGTATTTAAATATCTGTTTCTGCTTCCTTTGAATGAAGCAAATGCTGTTTAATATATATTAAAATGATGCTCTACTCTAAATGTTATCCACTACATTTTCAATATGTATATTTTCTTTTTTGTATATTATTTTATACATGCTTTGAATCTGTATATTGTTACATTTATTTTTGTGTATTTTTTCTTTATAATAACCAAGTTTAATTTTGTTAACTGTTGGTGTGTACTCGTGTATGAATTCTACTATAATAATATGGAAACCTAAATAAAAATTTTCTTCCCTAACCTATAACAAACCACCAAAAAGTCCATTACAAAATATTTCTTAGATAAGGAATAATTTTAACTTGATAAATGTTTTTAATATATTTTGAAACTGGCCTAATCTTTTTCATCACTAACTTAAAAAGTTTATATAAACCATTTTGGCATGAATTTAAAATTCAGGAAATAAGATTTTCATTGGCTTTATTTTTGTACAATTATATTTAAATAATTTTTACATTTTTGAAAATATTCGAATATATTTCCCAAGAATGTTTTTCATTATTTTCTGAGAATGTTCATTCATTTCAACTTCTGTATGTCTTCTCGTTCTCTTATTTTGACAGTATTGCATTTTTTATGTGTATGTTGCTACTGCCACATTAGTAAGAGCAAATCATAAAAAATAAAAATGAAATAAAGATTAAAATGAAATCTGTTATGTATATTTCAATATATCATGTCAGAACATTTCTTGAACGGCCAAGCACCACATACTCATGCAAGTTAAATTATATTTTTATCCATTTTAATTGTTTCATTGAATTAGTAATTTTAGTATGGCAAAAGATAAAAAAATAAAACGTTGTATCGCATTTATTGTTTAAGAAATTACCACATTTCCTATTTATTGCATTTCATATAATCGTGCTCAAAATTACATTTTTCTCGGTTTTATCTGCTTTTGTAATGAACTTTTTTTAAATCATAGCTTTTGTAAATTGGATGGCAACGTGTTATTAAAAGCTGATTTTTTGAAATGCTCGTGCAAATAATAAAATTTTTAATTTTCGCCTACGGACTTTTGTTGATGCCAAAAACCTCATCCCCAAAACAACATGTTTTGACTTAATAATAAGCAAGTGAAACCTAAAATGCTATCAGATTCTGATGTTTTGAATTTGATATAAATGATATCTTTAACTTTATCATATACAGAGTACAGAAAAAGTACTGTAATCATTAAAAAATTTGAATTCGAGATTTCAATGAATCTCTACTGTTTAGACCTTCCTGAGTTCAAGAAACATCTTTAGAAAATGTCTCTGTGTTCGTTTGTGACAAAGATAACTTGAAAATGCCTTGAGTATGCCAATACAATTTGGTATGCATTCTTTACACCAAATTTGTTGGTTTTAATGAAATTTTGTATGAAATCCATTTTGGGAAAGTCAACTTGTTTGTCTGCTTAAATATAAATCATCTCAATATCTACAAAACTAAAAGAGCCATCTATGTAAAATTCAAAGTACAGATTTAATAATTTATATTTAAATACCTATCAATTTTTGAACAAAATCAAACTAGAAATTAACCTTTTGTCGGTGAGTACTTCCTATAGAATGTAAACTTGATTACTCAACATGACCTAGATGTGTCAGATTTTTTTTGTAATCTTGTGACTACAAGTGTAGTTATGTGTCAAATTTTTATTTTAATAGATTTGGAAGACTGCATATAAAACTAAAATTCGATTTTCCAACATTTTTAAATATATGCCAGGGATTAATCACCAAAAAAATTCCTCCCCAAATATCGCACAAAAGATTCAGTAAAAATGCTGAATTCATATCAAAGATTAATATTTTATAATTATTGTATTATAATGCCATGCAAGTCACTCCGGAATAACCGTTTCTTAGAAAATATACGAAAAAGTTTTGGGGAACCACTCCCACTGATTTTAAAGTAGATCTAGAATCCTATCAAAAATGTGGCAGCATATATTAAGTTTTTATTTTATTTTAATTGAAATTGATGGGTTTGCTCATTTTTTTATTTTGTTTTTTTAGGTGTACCTTTCCCGAAGAATTTCTTGTCCATTGCAAAGACTATCCTGAAGCGTCTCTTCAGGGTTTATGCTCACATATATCACCAGCATTTTTCAGAGATAGTGCAACTGGGAGAGGAAGCTCATCTTAATACGAGTTTCAAGCATTTCATATTTTTTGTCCAAGAATTCAGCCTGATTGATAAGAGGGAACTTGCACCTCTGCAGGAATTAATAGAGAAATTAACCTCAAAAGACAAAGATAAAGACAACCACCCCTCACGCTGATTATAAAAATTACTCTAAACTTTTTCCATTTTCCTAGCACAGTCATATCTTAAGACAAAAAAGTACCATAATGAGATTAGTTAGTACTGTACATTATGCCACTTGATGGCTTCAAGTGTCATGTTAAATTATATTCAAAAAGTGGTAACTGAGAAACATATTTTTTCTTAAAATATTTTTTTATGGAATTAAATCCCCTTTACTCTCAGTGAAACAATATCCCTCATAATATCTATTAACTTTATACAGTCTGATTAATAAGGAAACATGTAGAACATTGCAGATAGGTATTGGGTCTTTTCCCCTTTTAACAATTTAAATTAATCATAGATCTATTGCAAATGACTTGCAACTAATCAGTGAAAATCTAGGTAATGATTTAAACTATTTTCCGTCCAAATATCAGTAGCTGTAGGGAATTATGCAAGTACCCTCAGATGTGCAAGACCAAATTCTTCTTTATAAGCCTGTTTCACCTGAATGTACTTTCCCTGCCACTTGAACGTGCTAATTGAAAGGTGGGGATTTATCCCTGTAGGTTTATTTGCTTAATAAAGATGGTTGTGCATTATTAGCATGCTGTGTCTTGGAAATGATGGGTTATTATTATTTTCAATTTTAATCCAACATATTTTTTTATTGATTAATCATGAAAAGAAAAACTTTTTCATTATATTAATGTGGAAATTCTCATTGTGGCAAATAATTTATTCTGCAATTCTAATAATTCCAGTCATTTCATAATAAACCAGGTCACATTCAGTGCTTATATTCTCTGGTGTAGAAGCCTTTTAGATATCGTTTTGGAAAGATTAATTAAATCAACTTAATTATGTGCTTTTTCTTATAAGTTTTTTTTTTTGTAGTTAATGATCTAACATTGTATATCCTAGCCATAAATTATTAGTACAAATTCTTATTTAATCTTTTCTAAAATGAATGTGCATAACATTATTAACCATGTCTTTTAACATTACTGATAAATTGTTAGTGTAAAATAATATGTATAAACAATTAGATTTTGCTTTGGGACCATTTGTTGAGGGCATTGATTTAGCTACTGCAATTTTGGCTTGTGATTTTGATAATATCTATGATTTAAATAGGATTAGAAACTCAGGTTTGGGATGGGAAGCCTTATGATTTTGCTGGAAGTGATTTTTTTTTTAATTACCTTGCTTTTAGGAATTTTATTGTAATATGGATGTTGGCTGTATATGGTTGTGTTTATTACCATTTATTATTTTGTGCACAAATTTATATTCTGTTATTGTTATGTAACAAGTTTTTATGAAATTTTATTGATGAAGCAAATATGATTGCGTAACTTTTTATGACTGAAATGACAGGTGTTAGTTCTCAGGTAAAGTTTTAAGGCACATTATGAACTGTTCTATTTAGTTTCTAAGACTGGAGAAACAAATTCTCATTGTGATGTATAAAATTACTATGAGTTCCAAAAATATGAATTCTTTTATGACTATTTCAAATTTACTTCAGAATGTGCTAAAATATATTGAAAGAGGAATTTAAAAGTTTTTTTTTTTAATAAGTATGCTTTGTTGTATGTATTATTCTAATAAATATTTATTTGAATATCATTTAATACTAAACTGCTCATTATGGTGTTTATATTATTTAAATTTTGAAAGCAATTAATGTTATTGCAGTTTGGAAATAAAATTAAGAATTTACTGACTTATTTATTCATTATTTCATTAAAAAAAATTTGCAACCAATGTTTTATTCTGTCAAAGGGGAAAAAGTTGTTCTATTCTGTCATTTTAATGGACAAAATTGGAAGCAGACACTTGATGGCTGACCAATTAAATTGTAATCCTATGCTATAATTTCTACACAAAAGTTTGCTGCATATGCTTTTGTATTTCATTTACATCACTGTGTAATATGTATGAATAAACACCTTCATTTTATTAAGTAATGCTGCTATATGTTACTTTGACAGACTTGTCAGCTTTATTTTTTAATCAAGCATTGTTGGTTGATGAACTGCAATGTGTTATATTTTCTTTTTATACATATCCGTTTCTTTAATTCTAGTTTGAAATGTAGGATATTTCATCTTTTTATTTGTTACTTTGTGAAACTTCTTTGCCTTTGTCTACTTAAAATTCATTCTCAATTCCAACTTTATTTTCCATGTGAAAAAATAGTAAATATGGTTTAAAACTTTATTTTATGATTTTCCATGTACAATTAAAATGAATGGTTCTTTTTTCTATAAATCATATTTTAATAAATTAAAATAAAATCCCATCTTTGGTATTTATTTATAAATTGCAATGAATAGTTGGTATAATTTTAAAATATCTAATATGTATAATCTGAAATATCTTGCATTTGATGTACATAATAATTATGCTAAAATAGAATATTTGATTTGATTTATAATTTCCATTTATATGTAAAATATTTAATATGGTAAATATATCCCAAATGATATTGGAGACATTTTATCATCTTAATTATTATACAAGTAAATATTATTGTAAAGGAGAAGAATAAGCTTACAAAGAAGTTTCACTCTGAAAAATGTTTATTTTCATTTAGTGTTATCATTCCAAAACTAGTAAAGATAAAACTTCTATGAAATTTCTTATGTTTTTATAAATTCCAAAGATAACTTTTTAATTATTTTTACCTAATAAGTTTTGTGCATTGAAAAATTTCAATTGAGGGACAAATTATGCTTTTGTGTATATTTTTAACAAAACATTACTTTTTTTCATATTCATAGATGCTGCCTGTAGACATTTTATCATAACCCCTTTGCAAAGGCACATATTTAATTTTTTGCCAACTTTCAGTTTAAATTTTTGTAGATGAAGTTGATTGTTATAATTTATAAAGCAGCGGTGTTGCTTTTAAGTGAAATATCGTATGCTGATGTGTAAAATAATAACAAATAAATTGTGATGCTTTTCAAAACTTTTGTTTATTTTCTGAGTTTTCAATCAAAATGCTTTTGTTAGATGGATCTAAATTTTTTTGAAGATATTAAATAAAATTTGATTTATATGACAATTAAAATTACTTTTTGAATTTATTAAAATGAAATATCTCAGTTTTGTTAGCAATATATGTTTATCTGTTTAATGATTGTTAAAATTTAGGCAGAGGCATGAAATATTCTCTTTTTAAATATTCTTAACAAAATATCTGGAAAATTCTGCAGTGTTTGTGTTCTTTAAAATCCAAACTTATTATCCTTTACACTAATCCTAAAATATATCTTGTATATTTAGAGAATATGATCTTAATTTGGCTAAGTTAATTTTTTAAAACGTTATATATATATAGATTTGATTTTAATAAATTAACTGCTTGCCTTTTGTTACTAGCTCATTTAACTAGTCACATAAGGCTTAATTATGTGGTATAAAACTGTTATTTTAATCATTTCACTTTAATTATTTTTCTGTACATGATCTTTCCTTATGGATACCAGCTCCATACCATTATAATGTTATTGAAAAAGTAAATGTACTTCTCCATATTGTAACTTCAGTTTCAATATTGGAATTCTTTAGTTTTCATTAATAGCAAAAAAATCATACCTTAAAATATTTGATGAAGCAATTGAAATGTTTTAAATTTCCAAGTAACAGTGTAACATATTATTGCAGTGTGGCCCGTATATATATATTAAAAATTCATAAAATTCACAAAAAGCTCATTTGATTATTAAATTGGCATCAATATATAGGTTTTTAATTTTTAAATGGTATTAAATTCATTTTTGTGCAATGATATTTTTGTTAATTTCGGTGAAAAATGCTGAAATTCATCATTATGTTTAGTTAAAAATTAGAAAAGAAATTTCTCCGAGGTGCTTATTGCAAACTTCCAAGATAATATCTTTAATCTGTACTAAATTGAAATTTTTCGTTATGAATGTTTGCAGTTTCTTTCAAAATTTCTTGTTAAAGAATAACTTGATAAATAGTGATAATACTTTTAAATGCTATATTGCAAAATGCATCTCCTTCCTTGCAGCCATGAATCTCGGAGAATCTCTGTTCACCATGCGTTTGGCACAGAAAATCATGTCTAACTTTTGTGCCGTTAATACATTCTCTTAATACATTAGAACTAATTTCAAATGCTAAATGGGTTTTTCACATGCCATATATATTTCAAATACTATATTTTTTAAAGCATTACTGAAATTGTTAGAGTATCTTTTTAATTTGGTAGTTGAGTAAAATTAACAGTTGATAGAGAAAAAAAAATTAATTGAAAAAGAATTTTTTTTCCTAATGAGATTGAAATATATGTTGTAAATTGTATTTTTTTATTAATAAAACATTCACATTTTAATATACAAACATAAATTAATTTTTTAACTTTTTAATATAAAATATCATGAAGTTTTCCAAGTTTTTTAATTTATATTTTGCCATTTCAAATATTTCATGTGATTGCCAATGTGATTTATTAATTTGCTTAAGTATTTGATAAAAGTATCATGCATGCATATTTTTAGTTCCATTATATTTTCGGGGTTTGAGACTCTAAAACATGAGCTTATTTCTAAATTTTAATAATTTTTAAAGTTGTAAATTATTACATTTGTTAGATTTACTTTCATACACAAAATAGCCACAAATGTTGACCTTATTTTATGTTCACAAATTTTGACCTTAATTTTTTCCCCTCCCCTAATTTAATAATCACTTTATCAATATACGTATTCAAATAGACTAATTTAAGAAAGCGATGAATTATTTGGTTAAATCTTTGTATGCAATCCTGTCTTGCTCTTTAACTTGTTGTAACTTATCTTGTGCAAAAGTTGCTGTTGAAAATAGAATATTTTTTTTTCATATACAAACTATTGCTTACCAATGATACTTTAAAAAAATAGTATGAATTTAAATTAGCAGCAACTGAATTGATTAAAAATATATTAAGAAAATTCCATTTGAAAGTTTTTTGGGTACTTTTCCGTTAGCTGGACGCAATCGAAAAATCGCCAAAGAAATTTGGAAGAATTCTACATTTATTGGCGATTTTTCCTTTGTGCCCGGTTTACGGAAAGTACCATTTTTTGTTTATTACAGAAGATATAGTTTGTTTTGTTTTGTTTATTCGCATGACTTACCTTTTTAAAAAATCGATCATATTTCTTAGAACCCCAAACCATTCCTTCAAAAGTTTGTATCCATGTTTACAGGAGAGTAATTTAAATCGGCAGTAAATACGTGGTATGGAAGATGTCTCAGGTGAATTCATAAATAGGTCATTCAAAAGGAAGGAAATGATGGAAGGCTGAAATTTCCATTTCCTTGTAACTACTGATAATTGAAAGATTATTTAAATCAGCTGAATAATTGCCATTTCATAATGAAAAACTTTTGTATTATCTGTCCTTACAAGTCCATAACATTCTTAGTTAAAAACATTGCTATACGCGTGAATCATCTTTCTATGTACATAAATCAAAAATACAACTAAGGAAAAAGTAGTAACAATTACTTTACATTTGTTTCACATTGCCTATGCTGAGATGAATGTTAATAAAATAACAAAGGATCTTGTTCGATGGCTTCAACAGGTTTGCTTTTATAGTTGGGTAATCCTATTCATTGCAAAAAGGCCAGAATATCATTAATATTAAATTAACGTGTTCTGCTGAAACAACAGGAAAATTATTTTGACAGATTTCGTAAATTTGAATCATGGTCAGCTGGTGAGAATGAGTCGGCACATTTCCTTCATTTATATAAACCAAACCAGATGCGCAATGTAGGATATGTGGCATCGGATAAAATATGCACCAGCCTCACATGATGAAGCTGGTATGGAACCATATCTCGAACGCTTCAATCGGAAAACTTCAGCTTCAATCACGAAACCTAGGACTGTGGCCTTGGCTCAGTCTTGAAAGATCGGATGACTTAGAACATATAGATAATCTCTTTTTAATGCTACATTATTTTGATTGTTACGATGCATTGCACAGTAGCATGTCATCAAAGGGAACTGCAGCTAAAAGCAGTTGTTCATGCTTATTGTATTTGATTATATGACAGGTTAATTGTTAATCTATAATCACACTAGTATTGGCAAAGAAAAAGAAATCTCATGAAAAAAATTTTTAAGAAATTTAACACACCAGTTCCATTTTGATGGTTTCGATATTAGACATGTTGCATTCGTTTCATTTCAAATTTTCATTTAGTCAATTTTGTAATTTAAATAAATTCATGAAAATAATCCTATATTGTAAATTCAAAATTCTTAATAGTAAAATTAATAAAGAATTTTCACTGCTTAATTTTTGACACTCACTAACTAAACGTGAGATCAATTCGTTTTAGTCTCAGCAGTTAACTTAAAAATGTATTATTAAAAAAATTAATTTTAGTGGTAATTTTTATGGCAAGGAATTCCGTTCATTGGATTAGAGGATAGTGAGCATGTATCTTTGATCTGGAATTTTGTGTAGAAACATTGTCTCATAAAAACTCCAAAAACATGATATAAATATTAATTTAATGTCATCTAAAATCTGCATATTTCATTACAATAAAGAACAAATATTAAGTAATAAATATCATTAAAATAATTTTAAAAAACAGAACTAATATTCGTATGACTCTCAGAGCCTCAACAATCGTCTTGAATTTCAGATAATGAATTACTAAACTCAATACCATTCCTGTAATCTCTCAAAGCTTAAGTTCCTACAGTATTGAAAGCACAAACCACTGTGGTCTTATTTACACTTTCCTACGATTCTAAAACGTTAGATTATTTCTTCACTTTTTCGCTCATACTTCTAAATGGCAGATAATATTCATTGAGTTCTTGTTTAGAAAACTGATATCTAGGTTTCTCCCTCCGCGTTTTATCGAAAGATTCAATGAAGGAATTTAAGAATTAAGATGGAATTCAAAGAATTTTCTTCTTTAATTTTTCTTCTCCTTATAAAATTTTTTCAATGGTCGCTTCTAGCCGAGCTGAATTACTGGAACATTTTTAAATACGTAGCATATAATTTTGAGATATCGATAAGTTTTAAAATATCTATTATATAAAACATTTTTCTTATAGAAGAATACCGCGTAACGATTCCCCACACAGAATTCTAATAGATTTTATTTGATTTTAAAATGAATAAATTGATTTTAAAAAAAAGGTTTTATTCTAATGAAAAATGCTTGTGTATGACAATATTTGAAAAAGAAAATTCTTACAATTGTTTACAAAAAAGAAGTTTGGCTTAAAATCTCGATGGTCGTTATTCTACAGAATTCCTTTCAATATTTGAGAATTTTCGAATTTTGGTAATAAACAAAAAGTGTGTTTGTGGGAAAGTCGTTTTTGATACAAATCGTTTTTGTGATATAATGAAGTGATTCAAAGCCATTTTTAATGCGTTTAATAATTTAAAACAGCTATGGCTGGAAGTGTGTATTACCGTGGTATCCCTGGTACGCTTATAAGGAACATTTTATGAATGAGATTTTGTATGCTTGAGTGGTTTTTTTTATTATGGAAATGTTGTCACTCTAGAGCTATTCATTTCTTTATGGAATTTAAGATGTTTCATTTCGAAAATAATAAAGCACAACTACAGTAACATACAACTCATAAACTGCACTTTGAATTTTAGTCCTACGTGTTTCAGTAAAGCATGTTGTATTATTATATTATGTTGTTTCGAAATAAATATCTTTGGATGCAGAATTATTATTTCAGAATAATTTTTATTTTTTAAATAATATTTTAATTTTACAGTCATTTTGTAATGATGCCATTTTAAATTGTTTCTACAAAAATTTCTGAATGATGTATTACCAGTTTCATCATTGGAAGTTGGAGCAGACGAATTCAAATTAGTTTTAAGTTGTGCGTGGGAACGTTAAGAACTGGGACACAGAGAGGAAACTATCGGTTTTCTTTTTGAAAAGCATGTGTGACGTTTCTGGAATTTCTATTGGTTTGTTGTTGTCACATGACGTCAACAAACATTGAAAATGGCGCCTTTCTTGTCGCGACTGTTTAGTATTCAAAAAAGATTTTCTACAAATATTCGATCTGAAGACCAACGTGGGGAATCAAAAAGGTATTTTTTAATTTTTAATGTTTTGTCTGTTTGATAGTTAGGTTTTTAATATATGTTTTTTTCTTGAATGATTCCTTGAACATGTAGTAGCGTTACGTCATCAATGAACGAACATACTACATTCACAATGTTTACATTTTCAGTTAAGCCTAATATCAATCTGAATATTGTTGAATTATTATATAATTAAAAAAAAATTTCGTCTTGCTTCACATTTTAAATTATTCATTTTTCATAATGATATTTTTGAAGCGCTCCAATTTTTCTCTATTTCTAACCTGAATAATATGAGAACATATGTATTGCTTTGGTTTCCGTTTGTAGGGCATGGTTCTGTCGGGAAGCAACCTTTAATAATAAATATTATTATAATATTACCCTTATTGTTTTTTCTTTATATTAATAATTAAAAAATAATTTTTGAACTTATAATTTGAAATAGTACTAGAAAAAATTCAAAATTTTGCTGGGTTTAGTTATTTTTTGAAGATTGTTTTTCCTAGATTGGAATTTTTTTTTACATTTTTTAAAAATAATTATTTATTTTCTTGATTTTTTTTATTTTATTTGAACCACAAAATATGTTAATTTTTGAAATATTATTTTATATTTTTTATTTGGCCTGATAGGTAGTAAAATAACTTTTAAATTGATCTATGAAAAGCAATTTTCAGTAATAAAAGTAAAAAAAAAAATTACATTATATTCTTTGAATATATGATTAAACAAATTCGAATATTGTAAATGTCAAGAAAAGTTATTGAAAATTCTCACATTGACATTTTTTTAATTGTTTCTATTGTTTTATTTTCATACATCGATTATTTATTGCATAATAATGATTAATTTTCTGTTTATAATTATTTTAGCAATCACCCTTAAATATTTATCTTCTTTACTTAAGATGTTAATTTTATAATAGGCTTTTTAACATGATTTACTTGCCTAAGTTTTTTTAAATTATTATTTTATAATTTAAAAGTTATTCATATTTTTAAGGAATGTAAAATTTATTCACTATTTCCTTTAAGATCATAATCATATTAAAAACTGTGGAAGCTTATTAACAATATTAGATTCAGACCTTCTTTATCCTCCTCAACAAACAAAATGAAGTATTTTATTATGGTATCTATTTAAATATAAAAGTTATTTTTAAATGGAAAAATATCGAGTTGAAGTAAAATATCAAAATATTTATTAATCACAAGCAGTAGTTATTTCAATGTCTTGTCAATAATAAGAGTATGAATTTAAATTAGAAAAACATTAAAGTATGAAACTTTTTTTTGCGGTCCAAATATTTTAGTAGAAAGTATCTTCAATGTAATGCACGATTAAATGAATCGTGAGATATTTGTTCTATGTTAGTTACCTACTTTGTCTATTTGATATTATGATAGTACACAAAGTTGCTTTTAGGTAATTTCTTTATTAGATTATGTAAATTTTTTATTAAAAGTTTAAATTAAAATAATTATCTTATATGTATATATAAGGGGATTGAAAAGCTTAATTATGTTTTTTTCTTTTTGGGGGGGATGGGGTTAAAGGTAGAGAATTAAAATACATGCTATTATAAAATGCTAATAAAAATAATATATAATTTCTAAAAATATTAAATTTTATCTTTTGAATTCTAAAATATCTTATTCTCCTCCCCATCCCTTCCCAATAACAACAGCCAGAAAAAACTAAATATTTAATTTCGATCCAATTTATTTATCAATGAATATGTACATAATGAATTTGTTATCAGAAATTGAAAACACTTTGTTGATAATGTCTCTAAGATTTATGGGAAACTACAGTGTCTTCGTAATACTTCCTGCTTGTTACAAAGGAGAATTGTAATTTTTAATTTCTCATTCTACTAGATCTGTCAGGTATATGAAGTGAAAGTTAAATCATATGTTAAATAACAAATTTCTTATTGATGTGATGTATGAGTTTAGAGATGAGGAGCTGATTTAGGAGTTATTATTTTTGATGGACGACTTACACATTAAATTATTGAAGTTTTAAGTCAGTTAATTTTTTAACTTTTTTTTTTGTATATTTGCATACAATTATGGTATGATGGTATGTAATATACCTAATGAATGCATTTCTTTGCAGATAAACTGCTGAACTAAAGCTTTTAAAATAAGTTTTATATTACTTATTTCTTGAGTTGTTGATGCTCACTAAGAAAAAGTTTACAAATTTTTCATATCTTTTAATTAAAAATTTACTTAAAATATGAAAGAAATTTTAACTTTCTAATTCCTTTAAATAAATTCCTCTAAATTTTGCTATAGCTAAATACCATAGAATTTTACTGTCTATTTGCTGTAGAAATATTTGCTTAACTTTGTGCATAGTGAAATTTAAATTGGTGATATGATTTCATTGTATAAACTTTAATTAAAAAACTAAAATTATGTTTCAAAATATTTAATTTACAAGATTTATTAATATATTTTTATTTTGAAATTTAATGAAGGCATTAAATTTTTTGTATTATTTTAATAAAATTTTTTGAATTTATAAATTAGATTTAGAAAACAGCAAAATATTGATATCAAAAATTAGACAATAAAATAAATGAGGCTTTCAATATGACAATAACATTGTTTAAAACAAATATTTTGAACTAGGCGCTCTGTTTATATATACAACTGAGGTTTTATGTGGTATCTGAATCGTATATTTGTTTTAAAGATCTGTGTATTATTATTAATTTATTCTAATTTTGATTCGATTTGTAAGAGGAACTTAACAAGGGTGAAAAAAGAAATACATTGTTGTAACATTCGTTTTACTAATTGTCGTAGTTGAAGAAGAAATAGAAAGGGAAAATTATTATTTAACTGTCATTACCGGAATTTTTTAGCTATCGGTAAGGGGGAAAATTTTTATCTTGCCCTCGTGATGTAATTGTCGTCACGAGCCCTCGAAAATATAATATAATTTGAACTCACAAGACTTGAATCAATTTAGTTTCATCTTCCTTGTCCGTTGTCATTGCATACGACCAAAAAACGGGAAGCATTTTTGAGACATTGACGATGCACCTGATTGTGTGCGAAACTTAGAAGATATATAAGTTATTTATTCGATCGTCTGCTCTTTAATCTCAACTAGTAAGTTGACGAAGAGAAAGTTTTGCGATTTAAAAATTCGTTATCTGAATTCAATCGAATGATAGTTGCTTACATTTTATTTGTTTATAATGTTACCAAGAACTTTGTATTATTAAACTGTTAAGGTAGGATGGGAGTTTCATCAGCCTTGTTAATTTTTTAATAATTAAAATGCTATTCCATTTTTTAAAAACTTTAATTTAGAGTGATTTTTTCGAAATTTCAGAATTTTAATTAATTAAAAATTAATTAAAATTCTGTTTTTTCGCTATAACTTCCAAAAATATATTTGCACGATAGTGAATTTTTCGCTCAATAAGGCAATTTTGAAATTTATAGTTTCAAAATTTTATTTTTTATTGATACCAAAATAGTTAAGCAAAATTTTCCTAAATTGTGCCAATTTTTTTGTTAAAAAATATGTTGTTGCCTTGTTATCAGCTGTAAATTACATTGTCTTGAAATTCAAATTATTATCATTATTTCATCAAACATATTATTCCTTGAATTTCTTCCATTGTTGCAACCTATGGAAGAAGGATTCTGTTTGACGATTGAAAAAAAAAAAGAAGAAAAAAAGAATTCAGCTCCTTAAAATTTAGAAGATAAAATTAAACACAATATTACATTTTTAGTCGTGTTATAATGTCATACGACTAGTATTTATGAATATATATATATATATATATATATATATGAATGTAGATAATGCAGAGAACATATGTAATATAATTAAAATAATAAGACTGCGATGTTTGAAAATATAGCGGAATCAGGGACATTAAATTATATTTAAATGATTTATTTGAAATCAAATATATAACTACTTCTATGGGCGAATCGGCTGACCACCAAAGCCGACTAAGTAATAATTGTGAAAAATTTTCCACGTTACGTCATATTAGTTTGAATTAAAAAATTTTGAATCTAAATACACATTTGGGCCATCGTGTTAAGTAATCAGAATCGAATTCTGTTGTTTAATTGAGAATTATTATTTATATGTCTAAAGGGGTAGGGATTGCACCGGGCAGCCTCAAGATAAAACTCTACCGTTATAATAGTTTTTCGCAATTAATTGGATGATTAATTGGAAAGCTTGTTTTTTTTTCATCCTTCTGCTCGCGAATTTATAGTAAGAATATTATTAAATGATTTTAATATGAACAAATCTTTACAATTGTTTATGTACATTCTACATCTTCTCTTCAACTACGGATCGAATTTCGCCAAATTTTGCGCTACCAATTAAGACAAGTGAAATAACATTGTCAGCGGTTCAAAGTTCAAAAATTAATTAAATTTCCAGTTGATTAACAGAAACTTCACCGTTTATCCATAGTAACTTGCGGAGAAATTATTTCAGTTGAAATATTTTTATACCGTCTTAAAAATTTAAATTTTATTATTTAATTAATTCATTCATTTATGCACTTTATTTCTTACAGTTATTATTTAACACATGTAAATATATTGAAATTGGATCAAGCCAATAATGTTTTTTAAATTTCTGTTTTATTTTTGTGTATATCTTTCACCGGTTTTCTTTGGTTTCAATGTAGTAATTTAACAATGTTTAAAAGCAAGCGCAAGTCATTTGTTCGATTAGAGACAGAAAAAGTAAAACTCTCTTAAGAGCCAATGGAACTGATGATCGACAGCAGCAGCATTGCAAGGCAATGCGACATTAATCATTATTTTGCCTTTTTTCCGCAGAACCCCTCCCCTCCCCCCCCAAAAAAATTCTAATTTTAAAATCAAAAATTTAATTTTTTAACAATATCAGTTTTATTTTTGTGCAACTTTTCTTTTAACTGTTATTAATTCTTTAAAAAATATATAACTCAAATGATTTTGAAGGGAATTACGATTTTTTCCCACCTCTGAACCGACAGATTTTGAATTACTTTACCACTGTATTTTAAAAATTTCTTTGGTACTTTATCACATTTGTTTTAAAAAGAATCTTGTGTATTATAATATTTTTGTATAAAACGGTTTTCCTTATTTAAAGTATCGTCCATGAAAGTTTCTAACTCGGACATTGCCTGGTATATCAACTAATTATTAAATAAACTGCCATGCGTCTATGACATTTTCCATAAATTCTGAAATGGCTAATTGCTAGTGGCTGGATTTGAAACATCGGTTAGAAAGATTTATTTTAAAAATCCAATGTCAACCCCCCCCCCCCAATTTTTTATGAAATGCATATGTAGTATGCATTTCTTGTCATGAATAACGACACGGATTTGAGTTTTCTTCCCCACCACCCGCGATTTGGCTTGCAATTATTTCAATGTCATTGCATCGAACCCAAAGTCCTCGCCGTGTCGATGAGAAGGCTGGTGACAAATTTAAACCTTCTTCTGGAGATAAATTTAACTGATGTGATACAGAACTAACCCACGAGGATTTTATCTCGAGAGTTTATCTTTCGCTACTATCACTTGCAAACTTTGCTCTTGAGTCTGTTATGTCCCTCCCTCTCTTCCATTTCATCTGCCCTTGCCCCTCTTCCACATCACATTTGTAAAATCACCTGTTCATCTATACCTTATTAACACTCATGAAAAGTAGTATCTTTAACAAGCAGCATGGCAGCTGTGGGATTTTGTTAATTCTCCCCCCCCCTCGCTGGTTTTTTTTTTAACCTTCATTTGTTTTTGGCTAAAAAGTGGTTATGAGTTTTGGCGTCATTCTATTTTGATCAGCTGAAAATAAAACTGTGTAAGCAAGTGCGCTTGTACTTATTTCACTTTTCATTTAGACTGGAGAAATTTTTGATTTGCTTTCTCTGTTATCTTCCTTCAGAAAAGAAAAAAAAAAAAAGATTTTTAAAAAAGGAATATGGTATATTCTTTTTTATTCTATAAAGATAAGTTAATGTATTATTATTTTAGGCTTCCATTTCTTTACGATTTTTTTTACGAATTAGAGTAATTTAATCCGAATAATGTTTTAAAATAATTTAGAAATGATTGGTATATTCTTTTTTATTCTATAAAGATAAGTTAATGTATTATTATTTTAGGCTTCCATTTCTTTACGATTTTTTTACGAATTAGAGTAATTTAATCCGAATAATGTTTTAAAATAATTTAGAAATGATCCGATAATTATATTAAAATTATTTAATTAAAAATACATCTTTTAGTATAATTAACAATTGTTTGTTAATTTTTTTGTACTTTTTAATATAGAGCTATATCTATAGCTTCCCAGATTTATTAGCTGCCATGTGGTGCATCTGAAACAAAGTCAAAAAATTCTCAATAATAATCTAATATTAAATGTTAAATTTTTTAAAAACATGTTTTATATGTAAGTGGGGTATAACTGGTAAATAGGCAAAGTTATTAACGAAGTGAAAGGCAGATAATAATTATGCAACTTCAATACTATTCAAATGTATTCAAAATCAAAATTCTTCGTCATTGATTTAAAATTCCAAATTCAAAGTCGTCTGCATTAATTTATTGAATTCAAAATCGTCTGAGTTATTTGTCTGAAACTAAAGTCGAAATGCATTAACAAATTACATTTAAATGTGATAGTGTTCATTTCAGTATTCTAAGACGATCCCTCTTTGACGACTCTAACTCATTAAAGGGAGAGACGTAAAAAATTGAGAGCATTTCCAAAATGTTTCGTCTTTTTTTTCCGCCTTATAAGATACTTTTTTGTTCATTTTTTTTAATTTATATATAAATATCGTCTCTTTTCTGTCCTTAGTTTAATTCGGTCTACGAGTAATCCGAGTTTATTTTCTATTTAAATGTTAATACCCCCTTTCCAATTTTCCTCTCACCCGTATTTTGACGAATTAAATCCATTCTAAGGCTTGTGTAAGAGCGCGGAGGTTTTTAGAATCCGTTTTCAAACAATAATAGAACGAATGATTAATTTTGGTACAAGTCAAAATTTAACAGCATAATAATTCTTAAGTGACAAAGTTAATCAATAATACTTAGTGTGACGAATCTTTAATGGATGCGAAAAGCAAGCTACAATTTTACTTGGCAGACTGTTTTATCATTTGCAAATTTAAATTTATAATTTAAATTGCAAGAAAATTTTAAAATTTCAGCAGTATTGCTTTAAAGATGGATAAATTCTGAAAATATTAGTTAGGACATGTATGTAGTATAGATTTAAGGCATACAGGTTTTATAATAAAAAAAAATACAATTTTCGGTTGTCTTTCTATCTATGTCAAATTTCCTTTGTTTCTGTGCTCTTTTATAAAATTTGGATTGATATTTTTGTAACATTTAAAGTAACAATTCTATTAAAAAATAATGAAGGACCCACCCTCATTAAAACACCCTGATAATTTTTTTTCTCCCACGTTTTTGGGTTTTTAATGAGTGATTAATTTACGGACAACCGAGAGGAATGACAATATTATTATTTTCTTCCTCCAAACAAACTTTTCCTTCCTGGTCCTAGTGTTCTTCAATTACTCGGTAAAGAATGTAACAAACTGCTACTTTTCAATCACGTTACAATGCACATATCCCTTTGTGTTTCGCCGCAATTTGATTTGTGACACTTCGAAAGAAGGTTAAGAGAGTTCGAAAACCTCTCCATCCTTGTGATGCACTGGGATCCCGAGTCACATGGGCCCAGCGGGTCTCGTGATCCCATCTTATCAGGAAAGCTTTCGGGTGTCGAAACTGTTTCTGCGTATGGTGCTATAAAAGAGATTTATCTGTTCGGGCCGTATTTACAGGAGGCTTGTGGCAAAAATAAATGGTCTTCGTTGGGTCGAGCTTCTGTATCCTGCGCGTGAATTATTTTCTTAAAAATACATTAGAGATGAAGTCTACTGTAATAATGTTGGCTGGATTTTTTATTTGTATTCCAGATCTTATTTTATTTAAGTAAATTAGTGTCTATAATGTGCATAATTTTCTGGATTAGTTTTTGATTTATAAAAAAATTGTGCTTATATATATATAATTTCAAAGTTCATAAAAATGAAATTTAAGAATTTGATTACTCCGACTGTCGTTTCATTTATATAATGTTAAATTTGATATTACAAAAGACATTTGGAAACAATAGCTAGAGAGTAATACAAAATTCTTTGGTTGAGCACTTTTATAATAGTAGTTAAAGAAGCTTAATAACTTACAAACATCTTTTTCAGACCAACGCGAACATTTTTTAATTAATTAAACTAGTTTAACTGCTGTTGAAAACATATTCGATTGAATGTTTTTTATTTATTTACCAAATGAAAATTTTTTTTAAAGAGTTAAATATTTTGAAAATGACGGTCATATTTCTCATTTCTGGGTGAAAAGGTCCATGTTATTGTGTCTATTCGTACCGATTCACACACACACACACAGGGCCTGACTGAGGCTCGGGCATACGGGGCAGTTGCCCAGCGTCACCACTTAAGTGACGGCCCCCAAATCGAATTGTTTTATTTTACGTTTCCTTCTTTAATGAGTGTTCTTCATTACTAAATTAGTAAAACAGGAGAGTGCCCAAAGAAGTTTTTGCCCCGGGCCCCAATTAGCTTAAGCCGGGCCCTGCACGCACACAAAACGAAAAAGTATATATAAATGTGTGTATGTATGAGAAAGCATGAAGGTCAGATTCGTTTCATATTCTGTTCATTAGATTGCGAATTTTTTAAAATTCTAGTTTAAAATTAAGGAACGCTAACACTTCCAAAACTTTTACCGGCTGCGCGCATTTATTTTCATTATCTCGCTCATTAATAGTCAAAGTACATTCTTCGCTTAAAGATATTAATACATTTTGAATCCCGCTTATGATAAGATACATTGTATACGTTCATAGCAATTTAAAAACGCATAATCATTAAAGCTAATGGAGAAACTGGTTTTTGCGAAAACATTTAAATTTCTCCATGTACGAACTTAGCGATAAGAGTTTCCTCATCGGTAATGGAATAAAAAATTTATTACTTAAAAGCTTTGAAAGGGTTAAAAAAAGGGAGTCATTTTTAAAACGATTAAAAGGGGGAGGGGAGACTATTCTGCCGCACATCCATTTATTTGACTGTATTACACGCAAAGCCCCTTTTCGCGACTTGCGCAAAGTGCGCAGGTTTTTCTGGACCGGACCGGTCCTAAATCGCGCCCTCTCTTCCATTTCTAAAAAAAAGGCGCGTTTCTTTCTTTTCTTCTTTTTCTTTCTATTTGCCTTGAATCGCTTTATTTCTACTCACGCAGTCTGGCTTTGTCAAGGACTCTTATGCCGCGTCTGGCAATGCGATCTATTAGCCGAGGACGGCCGGACTGGTGTCCTTAACCCCTTAGTCCTCTGCATAAATCTTTAGCCAAGCAAAGCTCAATGACATTTTGCCAGACGTCGGTCCTCCGGAGAATTGATTTATGTCATTGAACACAAGCTACAAAAGCATATCGATTTCCCTGAAGTCAAAGTACGTCATCATTGCGGTCTGATTTAGTTAGATTACTAATGATCTAGATCTGTCGATTATATGCCTGCATGATGTCTTTGTCCGTGTTCGTATATTCCTCGTCTCTTCAGAGACCAAGTGTTTGGACATAACCTGTAGAGTAAAAGAATCGTTTCTTTACATTTTTATTTTGAAATCTGTGTTTTCCATTATATAATACTGTATGAACACATATCTATTCATGTATTGTTAAAACTCTTTTTGTATTGGTCGAGTGCTTTGTGAAGGCAACAAGAATAGTAGCAGAAACTGGAGAAAATAAACACAATATTTAGAATGAAGTACCTTGGAAATTGATAAATAAACAATTGGAAAACAACTTTTATTGTTGTGAATAAATTAATCTTGCAGAATATTCAATCTCTCACATAACCTGCGAATTGAGACATTCCGTCTACTGTTAGCCAACAGCCTCTAAAACCCTCCGCCGTTGCATTACGATGGACTAATTCTTCAAAATAGGGGTGAGAGGAAAGATGTAAGAAGGAGAGGTTTACATTTAACAATAAAGCAAATTCGGATTACTCGCAGACTAAATTAAAATGAAACAATAAAGCAAGAAAGGACACTATACTCATACACGCGGAAAAAAAATAACGAAAAAGTGTCTAATAGGGCAGGAATAAAAGTCGAAGAATACCGGAAGGGCACCCACCCTTCCGCGTCTCGTCCCTTAATAAGATACAATCGTCGAAAAGCAGTCGTATCAGGATATTGAAACGTACAGTAACAAGCAGTAAGCTTGCATTATACGATGTTTTAAAATTCCCTTTTGATAAAGGTTTAAAAGGATACTGCAAAATTCTCTTGAAAGATAGCAGTGCCGCAGATAATATTTATTTATTTATTACTAACTCTTACCCGTGACTTCGTACACATGGTAAAGCACACAACTAACTAAAAACAATTTATTTGCAGTGCGTACCTTGAGTAAAGCAAAACCGCAAATCAAGCTCGTATTTTTTAAAAATCAAGTCAAGTCTATTTTATTTATGGATTGAGATAGCGACAATAGTATTATATATAATATTTTTAAATTTTAAATTAAAATGAAAATACAGTTGTCAATAATTATAACGCACTGCATATGAGTGAATTTTTAACTCCAATTGGGGCAACACAAATACGTGGAATTTTCAACGCCGGTTGGGGCAACGCAAATACGTGAATTTTCAATGCCAGTTGGGGTAACGCTATACAAATGATAAATTTATAATTTTCTTTATTCTGTTTTATTTTAATTCAAAAGTACTTCTTAATGAATTTTTATTTATATAGATTTTTTCTTATTTGTAGTATAGAGAAAGTATAGTAATTGCCTAATAATTGAATTCCGGATTTTGACGAATCTTCACATTTCAGAACTCCCTGAGGTATACGGTTTTTATACACATTTGTAGATTTCTATCAGATGCTCAGTAAAATCCGTTCTGGGGAAGTCTTGTCTGTACGGCTGCTTGAATATAACTGAACACGATAACTATAAAATTTAAAGTTTTAGATAAATAATATTCGATACACTGATTTAACATCTATAATGTATCAAATTTTATCAAATGATTTTAGATGTTAAATCATTTGATAATTTT
>JAOUZG010030345.1:1586042-1619152 GCA_026289955.1 Argiope argentata | reverse complement strand
ATATATATATATATATATATATATATATATATATATATATATATATTCTGTTGAAAAATCTCTTGCATTTATTCATCTTGGCTCATGATTATATTTTATTACTTTTCTCTAACATATTGTTGTTTATTAATAGATAGATGATTTCATCGTTTTATTGGAAGCTTCATACATTATTTTGGTAACTGGAATTCATTTCAAACTTTGCTTGTCTTCTACTAAAGGAATTATTTTTGGAATTAAGGAACTTAATTAAAGTAATTATTCTATTCTTTACAATTAATAATTGAATTAAAATTTGTTAGATTAGTGAAATTGTTCGTGAAACGAGGATTTTTTAATGAAGAAGGAATGCTTCAAGAATATTCAAATGTTTTAAGTCTGATATTCGGTTTTCTGTTTGATATACTGTTTAAAGAATATATTGAAGAAATTTATAATTTTGAAGATAAGACAATATTTTAATGGAAGTCAATCACTGAATCAGAAGTTCAATGATTTTACCGTGAAGAGTAATACAATATTTTTGAAGTTATTTATAGTATTAATGCTTGGACGCATGTATAAGTAGTATATTAATGAATGGTGCATGTTTTGGATATTGTAGGGAATATACGTGACATTATTATGTGTCACATATCATCTTTCCCCTTTATCTTTCATACTTTAAAAATTTCAAAACCAATGCGTTTGGCTTTGTTCCCTTAAAAAGACGTACGAGAGAAAGTTCATATCCAAAAGTAAACAGAAAAATATATATTGATATATTTATGTTACGTTTTACATCTACGCTATTTAGTTTCTTTTACATGACGCGATAAAAACAAACACAAGTGACAAACTTCCCAGGAAAGAAGATTCTAAAGAAGCACGATTTCAGCAAAAGAAAACTTTTTTTTTAACTCCGATAATTTTTATCTTCGTGTTCACGCCCACTCACACGGAAAATGCTGACAAAAACACCTTTTTCAGTTTCGGTTACAGTAACAAATGAAAAGGTCTTCGAAAACAAGGGGTGTGGAGACTCTGACAATTTCTGCTATCTACGAAACGAGTCTTTCTTACATAAGCGAACAAATAATGAAACGCCATTCAGGGTGGTCAATGTCCAGCTCAAGGCCGTCCTATTTTTCTATCTTTATCCTAAAGAAATAAGAATTATCCTCTTGAAATAAGTCTTCCTTCTTTTCGATTTAATCGACAACAAGACATGCTGTGTAAAACTTCCATATGCATGTGTGAACATGGATGTTATACCTAATATGAGATCGTATGTGTAAGATTAAGTTATAAAAACGATAATAGTGATAAGAAATAAAAATAATAATTCTAAATGTTTGTTAAAGTTTCTGAAAATAAATTCGTTATTGCTTTTTACTTGTTAAAATGGAACTGAAGAAACCGATTATCTATTTTCTATTTAAACTTTAAAAAAAAATTATGTGCAGCTTTTGGATTATTTTCGTCGTTTTTTTATTAAATTCTAGCTGCCTCTAACGATCAACTGTTTTGCTGGGAATTGTGTTAGTATTTAATTTCATTTGAATTCTTTACGCTCAACTGAATATTCATGATTCACTTACGGTCTTTTTTTTAATCAATAATAAAATATATAGAAAGTAAAAATGTATTAATTTAATAAGCTAACTCTTAATTTGTTCATTGAGTATTTGAATCATTCATTCAACCAGGTCAAGTACCATAACAGGGCCGGGATAGCCTGGTTGGTATATCGTTGAACTCGTACTCTTTAGGCTACGATTTCGAAACTCTCCGGCCAAAAGATTCCCCGAGTGTGTGGCGGCTGGCGCTCTTTAAATCTGTCGTGGTCGCAAAGTCCTTCATGTCGAGAGTAATACCACTGGGGGTACTGGGTCAGAGGTGATCGTTCTCAGTTCCAGGTCTAAATTACGATCAGAGATGAACGAATGAATATGCATGAATGAAGTCCGCCCCTTAAAAAGGGTTGTGACGTGTGTGTAGCTAAGTTGTACAAGTAGCGCCTAGATGGCGCTACTTGTAATACAAGAGACGCTCCTTTTGGCTTAAATCTGCTGCTGTAACAGCAGGGGGCTTGTCCATGGCAAGTGCCATAAGTAACAATAACACCACAACATCATAGTACTTAAAAGCATGAGTGTCCTCCATTTATCCTCTCAATTCTCACGGTACTGTAATTTCACTTTTTTATTTGTCATATGAGCTATGCAGATATTAAACTAGTCGCCTTTGGCAACCAATTGGTTCGCCGGAATTAGTGGTTGCTAAAACTTAAAATTCCGTAATAAAATGTTTAAGCTTCATATTTTGATAAATATGTATTATTATTACTTCCTTGTATTATTTTCTCTCGATAATTTTCTATTTATTGTGCTGTCTATTGCGACATTTTTCTGTTTACTTGTATATGCCCATTTATATCAGAGAAAAGAGGAATAGGGTTCTATATATTTGGAGAAAATCAATGAAAACAAAGAAAATCTTTCTTTTAAGGATTTTAAATTTTTTTTAAATGTTGTGTCTATTGGTGCGGGAAATAATGCATTCAAATTATTGGCCATTGATGGATGCTGTAAATTATTATTAATAATTATAAATATCCAGGAATTTTTAAAATAAGGAATTTTTTTGAAATATTACGTTTGTCGTATTTATTGGGCCGAAAAGATATTCGTTTTGAGTCGTATTGCTAATGACTACCATCGACTTTCACATGAGCTACCACAAGATGGTTAATTTAGATTTTGGCTTTATTTTAGCTTGAAGAGAAATAAATGAATATGTATCCTGAAACAGTACCTCATATGTAAACGTTTTTGGAATTTTTAAAAACCAATTAGTCTATTAAAAGGCTGCGAATAAATCGAGGTTGCGGTTCTGATGGTAAAATATCGGCTTTAGAATCTAAAATTCATGGTTCGAAATTCGATTCTACCAAAGAACCACCGCATAAGTGGGTCTGGTGTCTGTTTAATCCTACGAAACCAAATATCCTTTCGTTAGTGCGGTAAGGAAATGTGGAAGAGGAGGAACAGTTTAGATGTTGTCCTTGTTGCTGTTCGTTTGTTTCAAAATGGCTCTACCGTTACTTGAAAACCGAACAATTAGTATAACAAAACTAAACCATTGAAACAATTGTATTTTGTTTAGAATAATGATAAATTTTTCTTCTAATTACAAATACTTATAACATATAGAAAAACCATTGAATATAGTACTGTAAAATATTAAATAATCGTGTTCTTAAATTTTTTTAAAAAAAATCCTACAGGTAGCTTAACTAACGCAAAAATAACGATCAGCAGTCAAAATTACTCCAAAATGAAAAAAAAAAAAAAACATTTCTTTCTGTTCTTTGGTTACATATATTCAAATCCGCTATTGTCAGTTTTCGGGTTGCATAAAGAACAAAATAGCTGAAACACAAGATGAAGATGTTGATATACTCAAAGTTAAGATCCACAGGTGCTGTGTCTTGCGTGACACTCGGAAATGTTGAACAATATTTGGCGAAAATTAGAGTACTCTTAGACATACTTCAAGCTAAGAGGTCGCCCAAACTGAAATTTATTGACATAACTAGCTTTATGAGGAAAATAAACATCTATTCAAGACATCGAACGACGATTTGCTAAATTATAATATTTTTTTAATCAAGAAATACAGGGTAAGTCAAAATGAATATAGCGATTACAAACGGCTATAACTATTTAATGAAAAAATATTTATCGATAAGATTTACACAGAATGTAGAAGAATCTTCAAAATTTTATATACAGAAGTCATAGATGTTCTATGTGACTTCCCTTGGTCACACGGACAACATCTAATCGGTATTCCATTTCACGCCATACATTCTGAAGCATTTGTTCATTAACCGACTCAAGCGCATTACAAATGCGTACTTTCAGTTCTTCAATTGTTTTGGGCAAGGGAAACACAAACACTCTGTCTTTCACATAACCCCATAGGTAGAAATCACAGGGATTTCCTCAAACATCCGATGCCATCTGCGTATGTTGTTCGCATTTGGAGGTTCTTCATTGTACCGCTGACGAAATTTTCTCTGCACTGTAATAACAGAACGGCAACTGTGAAATTCCAACACAGAGAATGCTTTCTGCACGGGACTAGCCATTCCCACTAATGAGACGCCGCGCTGAACAGGTTTCTTGTCGTTGCGAAGTTCGATTTCGCGCATGCGCAAGCATCCGCTTGGCTGCACGTGCGCTTTACGTTAATAAATTTTGAAGTTCCGTCTACATTCTGTGTAAATCTTATCGATATATCTTTTTTCATTAAATAGTTATAGCCGTTTGTAATCGCTATATTCATTTTGACTTACCCTGTATATTTAATGAACACCCTATATGTTTAAATTACCTAAGAAAACTAATCTTCATCTTAACGGTATATGTATTTTTGCGCGGTTATGACTTTTTTTGTGTGTTTGTGTGATGTTTTCTTATTTATTCAGGATATATATATATATATAACAGGAAGAAAAGAAAATCTTTAAATAGCATGCAAGTTTTTTTTTTTTATCATTTCGCTTCGAAAAACAAAATAATGAAAGCTCAGACTTTGAAGGTTTCAAAACATTAGACAGAGGAACTGCAAACATTTGCTATTTGATCATCTGTTACAAAGTAAGGGCATTTGATTGCGGAGCATTCTATTTCAGAACCTCGAACACAAAATGAATATTACGTTTAGTAAACATTGTTCGTATTGTAATATATTTTACTTTTTGACCTTTCTTCTATTATTTTTTTTCTGTCCGTTCCAATTATAATGCTGTGTTGAAAAGATATTGCGGCTCCAATTATTGAATTCTAATTTCCAAAAGATCCTGTTATTCTTTTTTTTTTTTTTTTTGTAAAGGAAGTAATTTTAAAGTATAACATTTTTGAAGTGTGTAATTATTATTGTTATTTATTTGAGATATTACTTTCAACTTCTTGTAGCTATGTTTATTTATTTTATTATTGTTATTATTATTTTGTATTTTTCTTCTCTACAGCTTTATTGCACGGTTGAGTTATTTACTTGTTTTTAAATTGAAAGTGATGTAATCAAGTCCACTGCTTACAATATTTAGATTTTTTTTTTGGTAAAGGTGGAGGGAAATAGTAATTTAAAGAAATAATTTATAAATTTGCATTTCATTTTTTTGCAAGTAATTTATTGCTACATAAAAATAAATAAATTAGATGAACTCTTTATTTAAAAATGCATAAAGAAATTCTGTTTATTTATACATTTTAACATAATCCTTTCTTTATAGAGATGTACATGTTTTAATAAATATTTATTATTCTCTTCTTAGTATTAATAAAATTTCAGTGAAAAGCAGAAAAAATGTTGAAATTCAAATATATAAATAATAAACTATTTGTAAGTTTCAAATAAGGCACTATATTTATGATGCCTCTGATTGTTTTATAAGAAATTGTTTACGATGCCCCTGATTGTTTTATTAAGAAGATGAAGCACCAACTCCCTTGTTTTATATTATTAAGAAAAGGAGATGAAGCACCAACTCCCTCGTTTTATGTTATTAAGAAATGAGATGAAGCACATACTCCCTTGTTTTATATTATTAAGAATAGGAGGTGAAGCACCAACTCCCTTGTTTTATGTTGTTAAGAAAAGGAGATGAAGCACATACTCCCTTGTTTTATAATATTGAAAAAAAGGAGGTGAAGCACCAACTCGCTTGTTTTATATTATTAAGAAAAGGAGATGAAGCACCTAGTCCCTATTTCCTAACCCAATAGTTTTTATTATTAGCAATATAAGCTATAATTATTATTATTAGCAATAGTTTTTATCAACAATATTGAAGGAAAAAAAATACAATAATTGGTATCACGGATCAGGAATTATATATGTATCTGCTCAAGTAATATTAACCGTAACTGCTTTTGATGACGTCAGAGGCTGCTCTCATGTGCCTTGCTGTGCTGTAACTCAGTTCAGTCATGGTTGTTGTATGGATCAGGTCAGGTTCAAAATTTCGTATGTAAATTGTTTGTGTGTAACGTAACCTGTAAATAAATAACTGCTACAGTATTTGGACTTTTTTACAATGCCTCTTAACGACCCCAGGTGTATATACTTTTTTGATTTTATTTGATGGCAGGATCCCCAGTTTAGAAAACAATGCTCTGGGTGTATGTAGTTTTGTTATTAATTTTGCTCTTCGTAATTATATTGCATTCTCAAAATTTATTCTTAACAAAAAAAAAGTATGAAGATTTTATATGGAATTCAACATTCTTTATTACACATTCTTTATTTATTTTACTGTGAACGAGTTGTAAATGTAAGTTATTGAAGAGGGACTATAAAATATATAAAACACAAAGTAGCAATGTTTTAACTGCAACGCATGGATTTTGTTCTTTAGCCAATATGAACGGTGCGATTTCTCACGGTTCTTCACAAAGCAATTATGCAAACTGCTTTGAATGGACTTTAAATAACCTACTAATATCAACCCGCTGGATCATTGTTATTAATTTTATATTCTAATCGGTAATGAAAACAAATAGGATTCGAAGGTGACGAAAATTTCGAAGTAAGTATCTTGGAATGTTTAATCATCCTTTGTTGTGAAATCTTGGAGAAGATTCAACACTTATTTCACCTGCTTCATTCAAGGCTATGGCGATACGCACCAGATGTGAAGATCTTAGTATTATCTATGAGTTGATAATGTTCGTGGATAAAATTAGAGATATCTGTTTTTTTAAAAAAAGTGGTTCAATGGGTTGTTTCCGTTCTTAGTTTTGAACTTCTTTCAAACAATGAGAAGTTTCTGTTTTAGTTGTTGAATGATCTTAGTAATGTGTTTGCTTATTTCACTAGCGATATTTTCTATTATCCGAATTAAAAATATTTTTCTCATTGGGCAGAAAAGAAAAAGTTCTTATTCAACATTTAATTTTCCATAATTTCTTATGATTATAGCAATCGGAAATGAATATAATATTGAAAAAAATACTTTATTTATCGAATACATTTTTATTATTTACAAGGAATGCCGAATTCTAATTCTTAATATTTTTTATAGAAAATAATTTCAGATTGGGAAAAAAAGTAACCAAGGTTTTATTCAAAGCGAGCGTCATCGCTGTCTGTATAATTAGCTCCTTCAAATAAAGATTGCCGTTGAAGAAAAATTATGTACATTTTCAGTTGATACTGTCAACTAACTATTTTTTCAAAATTTTCATAATTTTTAAAGTGTTGCTGTAAAAGTGTGTGAGTCGCAGAGGAAAACAAATGGTAATCTGAAGAAACCATGTCTGGTGAATAGGGCGCGTGGGGCAAGTCCTTTACTATATGAGTTGAGACGTCTTCTTGCAAAATCACTTTTCCATGTCTTGAAGCCCCAATCTGGACGTTTTCCGACAGATGCAGAGTTCAAATTCATCAGTTAACGATTAAGAACGACATTCATTGTTTTACCTGACTTTATAAGCTCATAGTACCCCACAAGCCTTGCTTTTGGGCATTGTCTCCATAAGGTCCCACAAAGATGTGATAGCTTGCAATTGCATTTTCTATTGTATAGTAGTCCTATTTAAGGTGTGTTTACACTCAGCCAGTTATAAGATTCCAGTAAGACTACGCACACTCTAAAAACGCGGACAACAAGTGCTTGTCTTGGCGAAACTAGTACTTTCTACAGTCCTATTTCTGCACATATATAGTTTACTGAATGAATTGTAGCTGGCTGAGTGTCAACTCATTTTTTTTAATGCGAAATTAGTATATTTGCTATATATACACAATATCATGCTATCTCGAAATTGATTGCACACAAATGGCGTTTGGGAAGTCCTAGCAACAAACTGATATAATATTTGAGACCATGAAAACGCCTTTCCTTCCATACGATGAAGCAAAGAAAGTAAAAATTGTGAACCAGCACACATAATAGTTTTTTTGTGTAAACGAGTGATATAATGTCAAATATTTACATTGACAGCGATAATGGCAGTATTTATTGGCTAAGTTAGTGTTACGTAATGGTAGAATGTAAGCCAGACATGTAATAAACATCATTATTCTGGGTGAATCAAGATTTGATTCTTTATCCTCAATCAATCGCGGTGATAGTGTCGGAATTCTGAGTCCTCTTCTAAGGTAAACTATTTGATTATTGCTTAGGACCGTTATTGTTCTCCCCTAGCACTCAAACATTTAAATTCTTTCAGAAATATCTTTAGGTCCCATTTCATTGCTCTAGTAATTTGGCTTTCTAAAGACTATAATTACATGTTTTTCTTTGACTGTTGAATAGCTTATATAGATAATAATGTCTTTATACATTAATGGTATATTCTAAAAACTTTTTAATCGATTTAATTTATTATTTTATACGTTATCATAGTTATTATCAAAAAAATTCTATTTTAATGAAAACATAAATTTTTTTGTCTAGCTAAGCAGTTTCCAACTGTTATTTCTTTTTGTTCTCTTTGATGATTCTGTGTGAATTTTTACGCTTTATTTCTCTACTATCAAAACCTGGAATTACCCATCCTTTTGGGTCAAGAAATTCTTATTAATAATGTTAGGAACTTAGTTTAACTTATGAGACAAAAAAATCGAATTAACTTTTGTGAGTAGGCAGTGTATCTTTGCATTTATTTTGTGGCGTTTGTATTTTATTATGCAGATGATTCGAATGAAGATGTATAATCTCGTATCTTATGTTGCAGCAAGCGTATTGTGATATTTATTAAAATATTCGCATAACATTAAGTGTTCTTTCTTCAAGTTCTATATCTTTGAAGGTATTAAGAATTTTATTTCTGAAAAGGTTTCATTATTTTAGCATTGCATTCTTGGTACTCATCTTTCAATTCTGCCCTTGGCGATTTCTTTGGAATTTCCATAATTTTTACTTTTTACCTGAACTTATGGAAATAAATTAATTTCTCTTTTTTTTTTCCAAGTATTTTTGTGATACTTACGTATTAGATCGTCTTCGCCAACGATTTAGTCCTTCATTGGCGTCGGATTTAAATTTGGCGATAAAGATCAATGGATTACAACATTGCCAGATTGCCATAAATGGCGGTTTAACAACTCATTGGCGACCTCTACAAATTTGGCGATAAAGTTAGACGGTATAATACGTAAGCACTTTTTTTTTACCATCACCAACATGTCTTTTTTCGTGTAAATAACTGATTTCTAGGTAATACTCGTGCCACAGTTGCGAGACTTATGGTATGATTGATCTTTTTTTTTTTCAATGATGAAGTGATGTTTCCCTTTTGATTTTTAAATGTTAATCCTTAATTAAGTGGAACATAGGATAACCCTTTCAACCCTGGATTTTTAAAACCTGGAATAAAATAAAAAGTGATGGAAATTAGTGATAAGGATCGCCAAGAGAGCATCCACATGTTATTTCATTTCATTTCATTTCATCTCATTTTCACTTCGGGTATAGGAACCCTGAAGGTGACAAATGTCACCATCATATTTCAAAAGAAATGAAAATTAAGAGCTTAAAATACGGCGGTGGCAAATGCTTCTGGGAGGGCCGAAAAGATTAAGGCTATGCCTATTTCATGTCAGCCTTTTGTTTTGGCAGCGTTTTCTAACGGTAGTTAATATGCTATTAAAAATAATTGAAAATGAATTGAATTTTCGTAAACTTCCACCTATTTTGAATGAAAGAAGAAAATTTTATGACCACATTCTACAATTTTCGATAACTTTTTTCTTTAAATTATTCCACTATTCAGCGAGGAATACTCGAATCGTTTTGAATAGAATACTGCAGCTCTTCAGTATTCAGCAGTGCGAGTGACAAACATTCGGGAATCGTAGCGCGGGAGTACATTAGGGCAGGTGGTGGAGCAATGGCGTAATTAGTGATGCCAGCTGTGTTTAAGCAGAATTAACGTGCCTCCAGACGAGACTGCTGACATGCACTAACGGTAAGTAAATGGCGTTGTAAAGCTCGGAATTTCCAGCCGTAATGGCCCAGTTCGGAAATTTTATACGAGACTCCAAACATTTCCGGCGCACTAATTGTCTTCGAATATTCCATCATCTGCGTAGCTAGTGGGTCTCGTGTGTGTGTGTAATATACACTTAAACATTAAAGAAACAAAGATTTGTAGCCCGTTGTGTCCCATCGGTACTGTTACTTTTTTAATAGCAATAAAAATAATTATTTTATACTATATCTGAATGATCGCAGCATAACTACTATGTTCCTACACAGAAAAGGTGGCATACAAATTAATCCTTAAATGGAAAGAGTCGTTGTAGGTAGGTACAGGCGTTGGATTCGCATCCCTTGGGCTGCGAGTTCGAAGCCGCCCACCGAAGACTCTTCGTGTGTATGGTGTCTGACGCACGTTAAAGTTATCACTAAGTCCTCCATGTCGAGAGTAATGCCACTGGGGGTATTGAGTCAAAGGTGATTGTTCTTTGTTTTAGATCTAACGATCTGTGGATGAATGAATGAAGTTCGCCCCGTAAAAAGGGTTGTGACGTGTGTGAGCTAAAATTGAGATTTCTGCTCTCGGGTGCTCAGGATCCGTATCCTCAAAAGCTTCTGCATCCCTCCTTCTGTTGTAAACCTGAACAGAAGAACAACATCTCTTCATGTAGCAACTTTTGTACAATATTTTTTTATTAATTTTATTTTTATCAAAACTATTTTATCGTTTCCGAACGCAACTAGAATCTTTGACAGTTTGTTTCTTTATCAACGACATTTTTGTTGTTGTTTGTGCCCATCTGAGTACAATTTCGTTTCGGCGAGTGTTACAAATTAGGATTATTTATATGAAAAGTAATAAAAACGTACAGGATGAATTGTACTTGGATAGAAGCAAATTAAGGTTAACGAATAGTATTTAGTAGATTTGTAGAATTCGAGTGATTGTGCATTATAGTGTAGAAATAAATCAATACATTTTTTTGAAAATTTAAAAACATCATAAATGCTTTTTTTCATTAACTACACCCATATCCCTGTTGATTTCAAATTTTATTTATTTAAAGATTAATAACTCAAAAGGTGAAAAAATCGAGTGAGGACAGAATACTTAGTGATTAAAGGGGTTGAAATAGAATTCAAGAAAAGCTATTGTCGTTTACATTAGAAAGGATTTAAATAATAATTACATTAATAGAATGATAATGATATTTTGATACATACAAAAAATAAGTTTCGACATGTAACCCTAGAAAACAAACAAATGAAAAAACATTGGCATTTTTTTATTTTTTTCCGCCCTTGGCTACTAACAAAATCTTGACACTAATGCCTGTAATTAAATAACAATAACAGTAATGGTAACTGCAATTACTAATCCATGGCTGTAATTAAATTTAATAAAATAAAATAATGTACATTTAATTACTTAAAAGTAATATTGGAACACTCTCTTTTCATCATTAGAAGGCGTTTCAATTTGGTGACGTTTCTACGTTTATTTTTCTTATGAATTGACCTTTGTTCCGATTATTTATATTCAGAGCTTACGATAGAGTTTTTATCATTTATTTTACGTAATTCTATTAATATTTTACGTTTTACTGTAAATAAAAATCTATCATTTTTTTTGTATATGTTTTTATAAAAGATCGATATAATTCCATTCTCAAATAAAATTAATTCCAACTAACAATTAATTCTTCATGGCAAATCAAAGTAATATCATTCATATACAATTACCCAAAATCTTAAAGAGAATGACGCGTGAAAGTTAAATAATCTTATATGTTTATAGGTCTGTTTCCAGTAGAACTGCTTAAATTGATACGTATCATCAATTTAAAGCCACAAATTTGGTGCTAAACTTGATACCCTAATTTAACGTAATATAACCCTGTATCAAGGATTATATTACGTTAAATCCTTGAAAATTATGGCCACTTATATGATTGGCGATGAAACTATTGCTTTCTGTTATGCCAATACAATTAAATTTTTTTTCTCTAACCGTTATATGTACTTTTAATGGTGTGTAAGTTCAGCGAATCATATTGGCGAGTTAACACTTTTTAGTTCACTGTTCATTCTCGAGGCCTAAAGTGTTATCGCCCCCCCCCCCCCACATGGAACTCTTCTGATATGAAACTTAACTTGATCGATTGATTTTACACCTTTAAATATAAATGCTCATTTAGTTTTGCAGGGTTCTGATTGATGAATTTCGCCATTCTTGATCAACCTTTTCTTAATTTAAATATGGCATGCATGTGTTTATTCTTTTAATTGCACATTCACGATTGAAGCTCGATTCCAGTCCATAACAAGAGGACTGTATTTTTTTGAATTTGTCTTTTATGGAGTTAAATATATATAATGATATTTTTTAAATTTAATCGAACCCCAATTAACTTCCAAACTTTATCTTAATTTATCCCATAGTTATATCATTCTAAAATATCCTCTTATTTCATGATCCATTCCACTCTGTGTAGTTAATTAATTCAACAGAAGCTGTGTAAAAGTGCTGAAACAGCTAAACGCCTGTTACTTTCTCACACTCCGTGGGAGAGATGAAAATTGCTGACCTAAACAAAATACCTTTAAAAAGATCCCTGTGTTTCCCTTACCTCTTATGCGTGAGTCATGGAAATCCTCATTGAAATCTAAGTTTATAAGCTCTCTAAAAAATATTTATCTCTTTTAAAGTCTTGGTATTTAAGACCAGGCATAATGATTTTCCGCCCCTTTTTGTACATTTAGCTTTCGTGAATTCTGTGTTGTGCACGTCGCCTTCGCTTGTAAATAATGCCTGCTCCCGTGATGGAATAAAAAGAACTGCAAAATTCAACCTGTCTACTCTACATGATTTCGACCACGACTCTGCTATATGCTCCTTCATCATGAAATATTTTTCATTATATATATAGGATTTTTTTATGTGATCTTTATCTTGAAACATTTTTTTCTTTCTTTATTTATATATAAAAAAACTCACACACAAACTGCAAACTTAAGCTGGTCAAGGTCTTTTGTTTCTTCGAGCAGGTAGGTATAATGAAACAGAATGAAATAGATCGGTGCCTCGGTCTCACCTCGCTCTACAATGAATCCGGGCATTGTTATTCCGCATCTGAACATCTGCTTTCTTCTTGGGAGATGCGGGGCGATAATAGCTTCCCAGAAAAATCTCCATCTCTTTTGTCTGAACTAAATTCTTCGCTCCCGTTACCTGTATTACGGGGCAGCACCTTGGGAAAAAAAAATACAAATGAAGAGTTCACACCTCAACTGGGAAAGAGAGAAGGCCGACTTGAGGTAACCTTCTAGTATTCGAACGAGGTTAAAGTGGATGGTTATTACGAAATCTTGTGTGTCCTCGTTTTTTGCCTCCTCTCCCACTCTCGATTTTTCGTGCCAGAAATAGCAGTCACCGCGCAATTGCGGACGCCTCGCGTTTACTTTTTGAAATCTTAACTCATCCAATTCTTTGTTAACCCTCTTCCTACTTTGACTTGATTGAATGAGTTTTTTTTTTTTTCTTCTTTCTTTTATATGGCCGAATTCGGATTCTTTGTGGTCAGCGGCGATTCTTCCTTTTGTTCGTTTGTAGCTATTTTTGTAATGGAATGTACGGAATTATCAATTTCATATCTAGCTCAGGGGAGAGAGAGAGAGAGAGAGAGAGAGAGAGAAAGAGGAAATTCATTGTTGTACCTTCTGGTATTTCTAATGTGGCACTTTTTAGGTAGATTCCTATAGGAAGACTACCTATTTCAATGTTTTTTACGACAAAACTTCAGGAAAAAAGTTTCAATTCTTCACCGTTTACAAAACTACCCTTCGTTTGAAAAACTACATTTTTTAGGGGTGGGGTGGGTTCCTAGCGATTTGTATGTTTTCACTGTCATAGTTGAATAGGGAGTGAGTCATATATTTTAAAATTTAAGTTACTTATATACATAATACATATAAAGTTGATTTTTTTTGTATATACATTATTAGCAGTACCACACGGCGTTGCCCGTGGCATAGCATCAAAGAGAAAAAAAAAATAGCTTTAAACTTAAGTCTGGCCTCCGCCCGATATGACATGGGCATGTTAAGCAGCATCAAACAGACATAAAAATATGTTTAGTCTGTTAAAAAAGTAAGAATATGATGTGTCCGTAGACAAAACACTGGCGATCATTTTGCTCCTCAGGTGATTCATTCTGTCTCCGCAATTCAGTTGCATTGCGATTTAAAGAAAGACGGCAATTTCGCTCATCAGAAGACTCCCCTTCCCTAAGTGTGGACATATTTTCACTGAATTTCGCTAATCATACGTAACTTTCTTCTTCCGACAAGGTTGGATTTCCTTTTTTGGGGGCATAATGGGATTGGAATCACTGTTTAAAATCAGACGTAAACAGAGAAATGTATCGCATACGCATACCACAGCCCTTGCTATTTGCACATGGCTCAGTTTGAGGTTTTTGTGGATATGTGAAATGTTAAAATCGCAATTATAAATCTCTCCTTTTTATTTTGATATGACTTTAATGTACTAAAACCTTCCCCAATAAATACTCTCCAAATTGATATAAATATCTCCAAAATCCGTTGGCTATTTCTCGAGTTTTTGTGGTTCAAACATACAGACGCTTTTTGGAGACATCATTTTATACTATGTATTGTAGTAGCATAAAAAAGTCCCTAATTTAATTGCTATTATTTTAGATATTGTAGACAACTGCCTAGGGTTATTTAGGTAAAGGGAGCCGTAGACTAAATTAAAAAAATACTAACCTATTTGCACAATAAAATTTACGAAATCACTGCAATATAATTCTGTATGGATTTGTAGGCCACTCAGTCATAGTGAAATAAATAAAAATATAATTTTTACGAAATTTTTTTAACTGTAAATAAATAAGACATAAGCAGATTAAATTGAAAATATGTAGAAATAAATTAAATTGACAAAAAAAAGGGGGAGGGGAGTTATAATGCACACTGCTTAGAGCCGCAAAATTCTTAAATCTGTCACTGTTCTGAATTATTTGTTATTTTCAAATCTCCGAGATTCAACTATGAAACACTTCAAAAAATTATTACTTTCCGTCGAATTATTCTGTGAAGCATTTATTGGGGTATAAATGGCATTTATGTATATAATAAACATGCATATGTATGTTAGGAAATATTTATAAACATTAATTATTTTTTGAAGCTTGCCAAGTAAATAATTTAAAAAGTCTGGGGGGGACTTTTCAGGATTTTTATTATGTATGTAAGATGGCAGATTAAAGAATCCTAATGTTTGAGAATCTATCGGTAAAGAACACTACTCCTTAAATATATTTGTTGAAACGCAGTTGAATCAGCTAGATTAGAAAATTATCAGTTTATCTTTTTCCGAGGTTTTCCACGATTTTTTGAATAAAATATACTTTCATCTCCAGAAAACTTTGAATAAAACATTACTCGTTTTAGCCGGCAGGTGATTCATTTGCATAACAAACTAGTTAAAATGATTTTCTTTTTTAACCCTAACGAACCTGTTTAATCGAGTTATGGTCACTCGTAGATCTCGGCGTTTGCGTTGTAATTTTATATCTGGGAGCGGATTTTTAAATACGGTCAATCGTTATCTCTTAGCAGGTTAAGGGAAGAAGTTAAAAAGCGAACTAGTTATTCCTTATTTTTATAATTTCACAGTTTTGAAATATTATTGTTGTGTTGTTCACGACGTGTGATAAGTACAAGCAGGTTTAGTTTTGAAGGAAATAATAAACAAATGAAAATTCTGAGCAGGGATTTTATGAGATGTGGCGTGGTTCTTAAGTGCAGTGTGAAGTTGGAATAATAATCTATTTACTGAATTATGCTATAGCGATAATGATGTTAACTTAAGGAGATATTAAAGAATTTGTTTTGTATATTTTAAAATCCTTGTACTAGTTTGTGGAAATCTGTAATAAAGTGAAATAATTGTTCATTTCAGTTTAAATCTAAAAAAAAAAATAGTTCGACTTTTGTAAATATTTTAATTATCCTAAAGATATATATACTGTGATTAATTAAAAAATAATTTGTAATGCTTGCTATTCTGTATTTTTACACTTTTTCTAACACTAGAAGACATGCTTGTGTTGACGAACTTTTATCAGTATCTCAGATTTGATTGATAGTAATTAACTAATGAAAATTTAAAAGAAATTATCACTGACATTAGTGTAGTGTTAAAGAAATAAAATTAATTGCAGTGTACATAAGATTTAATACATATAAACATTAACATTGCAGTGTAATCTTCTCTATTCATAACATTCTCTAACACTCAACTTGGAACTAATTACTAAAATTGGAGTGAAATAGTAATCTGCTGACAGAAAAAAATGCAATGCTGAATTCAAAATTAAAATAATATTAACAGTGGCCTACAATTTTATCCTTGAAAAGAGTGTTTAATTAATCAGTATAAATAATATAAATTTGATGACCTCACATTATTGACCGTTGTTATTTATTCATTTTCTCATGCATAAATTTATCCGCACACCAATCAATCAATTTAAACAGGAAAACCTGTCTCAGTTACTAGATGACGAAACAAAGTTGAGATTTTGTATCCAATAATAATGCAGTCAAAAAAGGGGGTATTTTGAATCCTTCCAGTGTTATAAACGATGGTGCATGATTGTAACGATATGTATCTATTGATTTTTTTTATTGTATTATGCATCCTAACAACACCACTAATCTCATATTTCCAACTTCTCCAAGAGGTAGAATAAGCTGAATTTTTCTCATCCAGTAACGAATTTGGCGGATTTTTCATTTACATTGAGCATGAACATAAGACTATACGTCTGATTAAAATTTAAAAAAAATCCAACATATTTTTCGTTGGTATTAAAACATTCAATTTTTCTAATAAGAGAATGTGGACTATTTAATATAATAATGTTATTCGTTGAGTGACTGTTATTTATCTCCATTAAAATCCTTGATCATATTCAATAGGCGCTAATTTTTTTTAAGTGAAACATATCAGATTGAAAGCCTAGAATTAATAAAGATTAAAATGAAATCTGCTATGCATATTTCAATGTATCCTGTTAGAACATCATTTCTTGAACAACCAAGCACCACATGCTCGTGCAAGTTAAATTATATTTTTATTCATTTTAATTGTTTCATTGAATGAGTCACTTTAGTATTGCAAACGATCCAAAAAAAGAAAAACTTTGTCTCGTATTTATTGCTTAAAAAATACCCCATTTCCTATTTATTTCATTTTCTTATAATCACGTGCTCAAAATGACATTTTTGTATGTTTTATTTGCTGTAATCATTAACTAATTTTTTTTTTTAAATCGGAGGTTTTGTAAATGGGATGGCATTACGCTATTTAAAGCTGATTTTTTGAGGTGCTCGTGCAGATAATAAAATTTCAATTTTTCGTCTACGGATTTTTGTTGACGTCACAACCTCATTCCCAAAATAACATGTTCTGACATGATCTATAACAAACTTTCTACTTCTGAATCGATAGCTACTGATAATTTCATAAATTTGATTACAGAATTTTGCTTAATTCTGAAATGATGTCAAAATTAATACAAGATAGCCAAAAATTAGCAAAATTTTTATTTTATCTGTTACAAGTTTATTTCAACTTTTCGGTTTTATATAAGTATTCTTATTTTGAAATTTTTGCTAATATTGAGTTATTGTTAAGTAAGAAAGTGACTTCTGTAAAAATGTAATATCGGACACTTTTAAATGGAGAAACAAGATTATTTGTGATTATTTTACCTCATGATAGTTAACCACTTCGTTAAAAATCTTTTTTTTTTTAATATATATATACAGAAATCGTTATTGGAAGCATTTTGCGATTTTATGAAGAATAGTTTTAGTCTAAAAGTAATTTCTCAAAGCATTGTTCAAAGTCGTTCAACAAAATAGCATTACGTATTTTTTATCTAAACGAAAAAAAGTATTGAGTAAGTCTTGTAATGCAACTTGACTTAATGTGTTTCGAAAGCATATAACAATTTTAATGCTTTACCAACGAGAAAAATATTTAAAGTACCAATAATTTTTCTCTATTATTTTCATAGTAATCTGAAGTTTTGCATTATCCATTTTGAAAAATAAAAGCACTTATCCTCTTTGAAAATAAATAAATTTTGAAAGTTAAGTGCTTAGATTTCGAATAAATTTTTCCGTGAAAAGAAGGGAGGTAGCCGAAGTGCTGTGAATAATCCTTATTCTGAAGTGCGTCTTCCCTTATTCAGGATGGTGTCTTCTTACAGTTTTCGTGTGGGAGTCATTACTTCAGATTAGGGTTATTTTTATCTCAACCCGACCGCCTGTCTGCCGATTTTTGTGTCTCTTTTTCTTATAACCTCGGAAAACTTTTCGAGATTCCAGCTTTTAATTCACTGGCGCTCAATAATTATATTCGTAACACCCACGGATGGGTCTTCCTCGTGCTCGGATAATAATGCAATAACGACAAGAATGAAAATGCATAGAACTTCAATATTTAGGTTTTCGTTATAACTCAGTGCTTCTTCTAAAAAAATAATAAATATTTTTATGGTTTGAAAATGAAGTCTAAATTTCGTAGATTCTAAAACAGGCGTGGTTTTTAATATATGTAAGATAGAAATATAGATTCGATGGTTTCAATAATACACAACAAATAAAAATGAAATCATAAACGGTGGGGTTTTTTAAAACCGAAAATGAGTGATTTATTTTATTTTTAGCGTAAAATTCTCTAAAATAATGTTTTATACTTTTATATTAACTCTATCTAATCAGCCGTAGCTTGCTTTTTTTTCGGCATTTCTGTTAAAAAAGAGTGAAAACTATATATTTTTCCCAGTGTATTTGGATGAACTAATTTACAAGTACAATTTCTAAACGCATTTCTTGAAGAATGAATATTTCATTTCGATTAACTGGAAACAGGATGTCTTTAAAATCAGTTCTATAAAATTTCATGAAATTTGCTGTGCATGCTATAGACGACGGATTTTAAGATAGCTTTATTCAGACTAGTTTTAAAGGCATTTTTAGTTCAAAACAAAGAAAAATTTTAACGAAAAAAATCATTAACGGCAACTTCAATTGCTTATAAACATTTTATACATTAAAATAATTTTTATCTTGTTGTCTGTTACATTTTATGTAGTTTAAGCTATACTTAGGTGAAATAAAATTATGTATTTTTATTATCTTTCAGTCTGGTTTTCCTTGCATTGAAAATTTTTCTACTTTTTTATTAACTAAGCAGTCCCCCCCCCCAAAAAAAAACTAGAGCAATGAATGTTTTTTTCCCCTTCTAATAGTGGTCTCTCAAGTCTGTTTCAGCTATTTAGTGAATTTCGTATATGTAATAATCATTACAATAGTATATAACCAGAAATATATAAGCCAGTGTATTTTAATTAGAAGTGATTTTTTTTTAACTTTAAAGAATTTAGATTTTTTTTTGCTAACATTATTTCATTTCTCTCGATCATTTCTGACACCTTGGAACATTTTAAGGTGAGATGTTTTATTGTTTTTATGATAAATATATAATTTATTTTAATCGCTGCAGTTTTACGAATTTCAGCCATTTGTAAGTGATTTTTATTTATTTATTATAAATATCTTTCATTCAATGTGTGTTGATTACTTTACACGCTAGTCTGTTTGGCCTAGATGTGTAGGGCAGGGCTATGTACCTCGGTCTTTTCAAATTTTGATTAGAGTTTGAATGAAAATTAAACAAAATTCCATCATTTTTTCCGCGATGACTTCTGGAAATTACTGTACAAAAATTATTATTACATCATCTTAAAATTTGTTCTGACTATAAATATTATTTTGAACATATTTTCCAACAAGAATCATAAGAATTCTGAACGAATGTTAAACAAACGAAATACAAAGAAAGAAAAAATTAAGAATTTTGGGAGGTAGAATTTGTTTATCAAAGTCAGCATTATATTTTAGTTGCTTATATATATATATATATATATATAATCTTATTTTTGCTTTACAGTAAATTATTATTGGTTAAGCAGATATGAAGAAACTAAGGAATGCATTTGCTTGATATTTATATTTAAAATCTTGTTAACGTGAGGAAAAAAATCCCAAATTTTACATTGTTTTAGGTTAGAAATTGTTAAAGTGTAAACTTTTTATTCCCTTCCGAATTCCGAGAAAAATGACTAAAAAATTAGCGGGATATATGCAGGCTGAAACGAAGAGAACGGCGTACAACTTTTAAATATAAATCATAAATCTATCAAAAATTGAATCTTAAAAATATCTTTCTGAAAAAGCCATTGAAACTAAGTTTCCTAAATCATTCGACCATTATTAAATCTGGTGAACCAGTTATCTCTAAAGTCGGTTAATATTTAATAAAGTGTGCTCTGAGTAAAAGATTTAACGAATAATCTTTTTTTGTGATATTTTTTATTCATTTTAAATCGCATTTCGATTATTTTTTCATAAAGCAGCTAGAAAAAAAAAAGTAATTTTATATTTGTGTGCTTATTTTCCCATTATTTCTCTAGATTTCTAGTCTGTATTTTTGATAAATCATTGACAGCAAAATATCAAACAATTTTATAAAATATCTATTAATTTATGTGTATTCTTTTAATGTTTTGGTTGTATTTATCGTATTTTAATATTGCAGAAACTACAATCGTTTTTTTTTAAAAGAATTATTCATAAGTATAATGTTATACTTTCTTCTGGGCAAATATTAATCTGTTTTGAAGAATTGATGATATTTGTTACTTATTAATTCATAAGTAAAATTTTTGATATTTTTCTGTTACCTGGATTAAGATAACTCTATATGCATATTTGCAAAATTTCAAATAAAAATTGTAGCCTTCTGGGGGGAAAAATGTTAATTTCTAAATTGTTGTCCCGCATAGCGTTGTTACAAAAAATATTTACATTATTTTTATTAAATTTAATTGTTTAAAAATGGTTATACAAGGCCTGTTATTAATAAATTTTTTATATGTAGATCACAGAAATTAATTTTTGAATTTATTCGCAATAATTTATTTATATACAATTTCATTTTATGTGAAAACTTTTTTTTGGTTGGGGTGTTATTTAAAATACCTTATCAAACGTACATTATTATTTCCATAACTGGATTTACGCTTTGCATAAATACAAAACTATGAGCTGATGACTCATGCCATTGTTTAAAATCTGGTCATTTCCGGTGTATTATTGATTCAAATAGTTTTAAAATAAAAGGTAAAATTCAAAAACTAATCCTGAAGACATTCTTTTAACGCCCTCCAGTGAACTGATTGGACGATTGGACGATTGGAATGGCCTCCAATCGCGAAACCACCCGGACCCCCCACACCAACTTGAAAGAGTTGAATAAACCTCGACGCGAATCGTCTGGCTTTTTATTTGTTCTTCCATCTAGTAGGTTTCCAGAGGGGAGAAAATAAAATTCCTAATGTAAAAAAAGCAGCTTTTCCCGGAGTTCTTAAATTAAAGTAAAGGAGAAAATCTTGTCTGAAAAAGAAAATATGATTTAGAAGTCTCATCAAAGACAAGGTCTTTTTTTTTTATTTTTCATTCTTGTCTATACGTACTACGTTCTGAAAATCACGTGCTTCGAGGCTTTCCCTGGCACGCTGCCAAAAAATGACTAGACTGAGCAATTAGTTGGCGGTCTTTTGGGTTTGCCGAAGGGAAATGGCGCCTTCGCCAAAAGTTCGCGGCATTGTACTTTTCAAACAGTAGCCTAATGAATTACTGCGGTAGGAATTCAGAATGTCTCTTCGTTAAAAAAGATGTACATATCCGAAGAAAGGAATACCAGTAGGAAAAATAGAATTTATTGGCATGGAAATCAGACTTGCTTCCATCTCTCATGAACATGAATACGTCCACGTGATTTGTGCGTGAAAATGGCTTCCAGACTTACGGTTTCGAATATAATAGGAACAATGAAAATTACTCGATATGAGTAATTTTTTTCAAAGTTTATCACATGAGTTGGGTTAAAAGTTTCCCTGATATTCTTCCTGTATTATTGGGGGAATCTGTCAATTCATGTGAGATTACTCATGTGATTTGGCATAAAAGTTGACTTGCATCAAAATTGTCAGTTCTTTCTGCATTTTCTGTAAAAAGTAGCTATTAACATATGGTTTGAAAGTTCAGAATTATGTTATTGTACTGAAGATTATTAAAAATGCGTGTAATATAAATGTTTTAATTAATATTAAAAATTATGAAATTTAAATTCAGATTTTCTAATACATTCTTTTCTGTACGTATTTAAAAATAATAATGTACGTGGGGAATACAGTTTTTCTCTGAAATATTAATTTTACACTTTCTTCCCCCCCCGTTTCAATAGGACTTCGTAAACTTTTTTTTAAATTACTTATCTTCCTTGAATCAAACTGGACAATTCTTTTTAGTTTTAGTAATTAATATTTTCATTGTTCTTGATTCCAGCATGTGAATCTGATATATGATCTTCGATATTTGATCACCAATGTTTATTTCTTAAAATATTATCTGGCGAATATGATATAATTAGAACACGATTATATCTTTCTTATTGTTTTAGAAAATTTATTTTTTATATTTTTTTTCTCACTTGTGCCTTCTTTCGATTGGTAAAAAATTTCGCAATATTATTTTTGTTAGAATTATCTTCACTGTAGAAAAATGAATAAGAAAAAATGATTGAATTAATTATATGAAAAACTGGAATTAAATTTGAATATTCCTCAAATGTTTATAAAATTTTCTGTTTTGATTTTGTTCTCTTAATTAATTTTGCTTATAGGTATTAAAGAAATTTCAAGATTATTTATTGAAAATGTTCAGGATCTGAGCATTTTTTTGACATTTTTATATTTTTAATAATAAATGGCGTTGAATCACAATGTTAATTTTGAATGCATTAATTTAGTGATCAAATCTTGATTTGAATTGAAAGAATATTTAATTCGACTCTCCTGGTGCATATGGTAATTGATATTTTTCACTGCATTAAGATATTCTCTGTCAATTATGGTATAAATATCTTCTAAAGATCGCAAATTCCACTGATTTCGAAGTATACAGAATGCTGAGTTTTGTTTAAATGGCAAAAATTTTGAAACTTCAACCTGAGGCTTTTAATCTGACTCACACAAAACATTAAAAAATTTCAGCTGTCTATATTTGATATTTATAATAGCTGGCATGCAATTCCTAAATAATAATATTTAAAGGAATTACTATTCTGAACTGCATTTATTTGTTAAAACAAAATGTCAACATATTTGTATGTAACAAAACTTAATGTTTTAAAGTTTATATATAATAATAATTAAAAATTTTAATAATTAATGTTAATTAAAGATCAAAATTAAAAAAATCTGTCGGAATCTGAAAATTTTTATCATGGGAAAATTTTTCCCGAATTTGGGAAGTATCAAAACAAGTTGGTTGATGACTCAAATCAGAATTAATTGATCTTTGTAGTTTTGAGGATAGGAAAGACCGTTTATTAAAAACTGTCTTTCAGTGATGTATGTTTTGCTAGTTGGGCCAATTAGTTGTTAATACTTCTATAATTACTATAAGGTAAAAAAATACCTATTCAATACATCATTCACATTAAAAATTCATGTAACAAAATGAAAATATCTGTGCTCTCTGTAAGTATTATATTTGTGCCATTTGGCATTTTAACATTTATTTACTTTTCCTTTTATTTAAAATGTCTTTATTCGGAAGTCGAACACCTTGCTGAAAAGAATAAAAATATATTATTGCCATAAGTACAAGCAATATTAGTAAAATACCTTTTTTAAGAATTTACAAATTCTATTGTTATAATTTTAAATTCAGAGATGATGATTCATCAAAATTTTTGAATACATTATATCTATTCTGAAACAGCAGCAGCATTTATTTATTTATTTTTAGTTTCTCTCTGTCTCTCCATTTTTTTTTCTCCATTCTTTCAGATATTTAAAAATTTCGTTCACAAACTGCGACTTCCGCCGCGTTGGTGTTTATTTTTAAAATTTCCACAGGCTAAAAGTCGGGGATTACCTTGCAGAATTCGCACAAACGATTCTTCTAGCAAATGCTGTCTCACTTCCGTAAATGTGTTCCAAAATCAGATAACAAACACTCGCTCTCTTAGCCAAGTGTCATCTCGCCAGTCTAAAAATTTTATTTTTCTTGCCAGCATATGTTGGCAGCAGGCCTTCGATTCTGACCGATACGATTGTCTGCTTTTATTTATTTATTATTTTTTAGAACAGAAGCAGAATGCATTTCATTGATGACACATTCTTTTGAAGGTATTGAATCATAAAGAGGTGACTACTCTCTCTCTTTTTATAAAGGGAAAATATATCAAAGTAGTCTCAGTCGAATTGAAAAAATAAAAAAGTTTTAAGGCGCCTTGTATTGTAATTTTTATCTGAAATTATTGATAACTATATAAAATGCTCATTCTAATTAGTTATTATCTGTAAATTGGAAAATAAATTTTCTTACCATTCGATGATATTGCATAATCGTATAAAAATAAATTTTAAAAAGACAGAGTGATGTTAATTTTTATAAAATACAGTATTATTCCGCTTTTACATTTTTCATGCGACCTTAGATATAGTGGAGCATTTGATGGTAGAATGTTAAATCTTGAAAATGACATACATTAGTACAAATACTTAGAAGAAAAAAATAAGTCTCATAAATGTACTTTATTAATGTTAAAGACTATTTCTTTTATTTCTAGCTTACCTCAAGTGAATATTAAACCTTTTTCACTGCTGTTAGTACTTTACTCATTCTCTGGCCAGGAGAAAATATTCTGTGATATATTCTTTTGATTTTTTAGCTATTATAATATGAATATAGAATTACTTAAGATACAAGCGCTAATGTCTTAAGGAAATATGAAAATTTCATTAACCAACGTCGCATTTGAAATATTATTAAACATTTATTTATTTATTTATTGCTATCGAAGTGTGTAATCCAAAATGAATTTTAATTTGCATGCTTTATTTTCACACATCTTCACTGATCACCTACCCTGATATTAATTGTGTAATCCTAAATTAAAATCATGTTATTTTAATATCCGTGTACCGTGAAATACTCGCCTTTGACATTAGGTGGTATTTAAATACTATTTATTTTGTTCTGGAAATATACTTTTTGCCGAAGCTGAATAGTTTTAATTGGAGACCGTCATATCCTGGCATTATTTCAAAATCTTGGTGTGTCAGGGGAGGGTCATATATTCCGAGTGCGGGTTCCCTCCTCGAAATATCTGATTTGTAATTGCTGTCTAACTGCAATATTTACTTTATGACATATGTATCTGAAAAAATGTGAACACATTGACTTAATCTCATGTGATTCACACCTACTTTCTAATTAGTTGTCTATAACAATAAAGTAATAGCAAAAAAAAAATTTATTCCAAAAATATGGAGTTTACATTAAATTTGCTCGTCTGCTTTGGATATTTTCCCCTCTCCTTCCGTATAATTTAAGTACTTGGAAGACCAAAAATTTGTAAATAATATCAGTCCATTATTAAATTATAAAATTTAAATATAAGGTGCATAAGATAAATTTTAATTTGATGGACAATGCTGAATTCTTGTGAAAGTATTCCTGAAATAGAAATAAATAAAAATAATTCTCTTTTTCTCAATTTTTTTTTTGTATGAGTCTATATACGTGCGTGCTTACTTTCATGTGTGAAGGTTTAGTTGAAATCCATGAACAGCGCAGAATAACACGACAATCATATACTAGCACTATTAATTTCTTTTCCCAAATTATGCAGTAATGAATTTTAACTTTTGCTTACAAATTATTTTTGCTATGGATTAAGTTGAAAATAAATATGCACGAAATGAAATTAATTTTTGGTTCAAAGATCAAAATTTTATCATTTTTGCTTTAATAAAATCATATCGATTTATGTTTTATTGGATAAAGCGTAAAAAAAAAATTTTTTTTTTCCGAAGCCACTTCGTGTAAATATTATGTAAGTGATTAATCTCAAAATGCATTTTTTTAAAAAAAAATAATAAAAGAACTCAAAAACATTGTTTAAAAAAATATTTATATTTTATAACAATTCAGCCTTGATCGTAGAGCATTTCTGTCTGGTCATGGCACATAAATCGTAAGAGGAAATCAGTCAGTCTCATGACCAAAACGGGAAGTGTCCGCCTGCTTTAAGCAACGTAAATCACGTGATATAAACACAGAAGCGCGTGGTTGTTAATGGCAGTGGGGGAGGGAGGGGGCACTTACCATTCTTCCAAATGAATAGTACAACTATGCCACTTCTTTCCGGCATTTAGCTCTTGTTTTGACTCGTCTTACAAATCGCATACTGCCGTGTACGGTAACGTTGCGAATTCTGATCGGAATTCCAATGTGTGTTCTATACGAATTTAATGCGAATTCTGATTCGGAATTCCAAAGTGTGTTTTTATACTAGACTTTTCTGTATCGAATCGCCTTATTATTTTTTTCGGCAGATATTTACAACTTTTTTTTACAAGTTATGCATTAATTGTTGGTTTTTTTTTTTTGTCTTCCTCATTTAGTTTCAAATTATGTTGGAATATAAATAATTTGCACAAAATTTGAATACATATGGAGCACGGCTTGCCATTTTTTGACATTTTATAGCGTGTTCACTTCATATATAGACTTCAGACATCTTTTAAATAATTTTTTTACCTATTATTACTGTGAAAAAGGTATTTCCTTCAGATGTTACTTCGTTAGACTGAGATTTTGTCGAAAGCATGCATTGTTTTTCATTCTTTCTTTTATCATCTGATTGTTAAAAAAAAAAAATCTTCCGGTTAGGAAATCTCTGATAAAATGATAATCAAAACCATCGAATTGATTTCATCAAATAAACCATCTTTTGATCCATATCAAAACTTCCGTATAGAAGCCTCTTTCCTCTTAATTTCCTATTACTTCGGATATCATATGCAAGTCCGAATTTACAAGGTGGGAGGAAATATATATACTCCTTCTTGTTATGTTTTACATTTTTTCTTAATGGAAAATATGATGTAAAATCAAATGATTTGGAAACTAAACAGAGTAGATTACATTGTGAAAAATTTAAAGGTGATTTGAACTTTTGTTCTAAACAATATAGCATGCGTGCTAATGTTTAAGACGATACGTCATTCGATATTGTATTTTTAAAATTGAACTGTTAGAAACAGATAATGTGTACATATTAAAATGACTCATTTAATATCGCAATAGGCGTGGTTTTAAACCCCGTAACTAAAATAATAAAATATATTTTAAAATATTTTTAACAAGAGTTTAAAAAATATTACTGAAATTGGGGGGGGGGATTGTATGGAAAAAAATTAGTTTGTATATCTCTCTTTGCTGTAGGCTATGGTGTGTACTAAATTTATTGAATATAAATGTTAAGAATTTGATTAGTTTACAGCACTGTTAAATGGGCGTTAATATGCCAACTAATAAATATTACTGGATTGAAATAAAATTTACTAATTTATGTTACTTTTAGAGTATACGAATACCTTTTGCTGGATATCCGCAATCTAATTTTCATACCAGCGTCAAATTTCCAAAATCCATCGTTTGTAATTGCAGTGAACTTTTGGTGATTAATTTTTAAGCCTGGTTATAAGCTAATGGTGATGATTTATAATTTAATATCATCATTGTTAGACAAATGAAATGTATTGAAATTAGGAGAAATGCTATAAAAATTCCACGAAAGTGTTTACATTAACTCGTATGTTTCCATTAAAAATATTCTGCGAGCATTGCTATATATCTGTATTATCAATTTATCCACATTGAAATAGCTTAAATATTTAGAAAAGCACTTGTTTCTTAATATATTAAAATTAAGAATCCTTTTAGAAGTGAAATCGTGCTTGGAATCTTCTAAGTAATTTTTCACTGTTAATTCAAATAATTTGCTTTCATCTTAAAATGATTGATGTATAGTTTTGTTGGAACTTAATTTGGTTTATTTCCGGAAACTCGGTTTATTTTTATCATGCCAGAACATGATGCTTTTGGGATGAGGTTTTTAGCGTCAACAAAAATCCGTAGGCGAAAATCAAAAATTTTATCTGCACGAGCATCTAGAAAAATCAGCCTTTAATAGCGCGTTGCCATTGCATTTGCAAAAGCTCTGGTTAACTAAAGTAAGTTAAAGACAACAGCAAATAAAATCTAGAAAAATATCATTTTGTGCACGTAATTCTATGAAATGAAATAAATAGGAAATGTGATATTTTTTTAAAACAATAAATGCGAGACAAAGTTTTTTTGGATCGTTTGCAATATTAAAATTAATTATTCAATGAAACCATTAAAATGAGTAAAAATATAATTTTAACTTGCACGAGCACGTGGTGTTTGGCCGTTCAAAAAATGATGTTCTGACATGATCCATTGAAATATGCATAGCAGACTTCATTTTAATCTTTGTTATTTTTGAAATATTTTCTGTCATGTAATCCAAACAATTCTTGCATTCTTCAAAGCAATATATCTCTGAACTACACCTGCAGATTACTTACCATCATTTTATTTTAGTGTGCTCTTCGAATAAAAACCATTGCTTAACCTTTTGCGTATATTTTGTATATTCCGATGAAAAATTCTGTCAACAATGCGCAAGGACTTTTATGCCCTGCCGTGTATCACGAATGATAACAAAAGAGTTTTTCTTGTTTCGTGTTGCACGATACCTTAGGTTACATTTCTTCCGTTTATTCTCTTTTTACGGGTTGCATATTTTAAAGGAAGTATTCTTTCGCCTTTTAGAGAGAATAAACTCATGGACTATCCAAATATCTGGAGGATGGAGTTTTCCTTTTTAAAAATTTGAAAATATATTTATTGAAGTAATTTAAAATTATTTTACTCTCTTATAATAATTTTTAGTCTTCATTTCATTATGTAAATAATTCCATAAGCATATACAGCTTATAATTTTTGTTAGACGCAAAAACACGTGAATGGTAAAAGTGACATTTATACGAGAATTGCGAATTTTTGAAATTCTGTCAAATTTGTCCATAATTTTCTTTTTAATTTTGTTCTGATGGTTTTTCATTTTTGTTTGTTAAAAAGAAAGAAATTTCGTATATTTTCCTATAAGATGGAAGGAATTTTTAAATATATATTTTACTGTGTATGATATTAAATTTTTTGACCCATATTTGTAGTTCTTTAATTTTAATTTGTATTCAATTTTTCCTAGCTCATTCATTTTTGTATAGCTGAAATTTTATTTTTAGTTTAATACAATATTTAATGCAAAATCAATAATTAAATTTTAATTCATTTGGTAAGTGTGTGATGAGGTTAAAATAAAAATACTAAAATGAAATCTTATCCGCATATTTCAATGTATCATGTCAGAACATCATTTCTTGAACGGCCAAGCACCACGTTCTCGTGCAAGTGAAATTATATTTTTATTCATTTTAATTGTTTCATTGAATGAGCCACTTTAGTACTGCCAACGATTCAAAATTTTTTGTCTCGCATTAATTGATTAAAAAAATATCACTTTTTCTATTTATTTCATTTCATATAATCACGCGCTCAAAATGACACTTTTCTAGGTTTTATTCGCTGTAGTCATTAACTTATGTTTTTTAATCAGAACTTTTGTAAATGCGACAATAACCCGTTAATAAAAGCTGATTTTTTGAGATGCTCGTGCAGATAATATAATTTCAATTTTTTGCCTACGGATTTTTGTCTTCCTCATTACCAAAATAACATCATGTTCTGACACAATAAATTTAGGGAAGTTGTTATCATAGTATATATTTACAGGGAAAATAATTTGTTGTACATTTTCATTATTTTTTTGTCATTATTATTTTTTCTTATTTTGTATTCGTGAATTTTATTCGCTGCAAAAAAGTATTAAATATTCCCTTTTTTACTGTCTTTTCAACCTTTTTGCCCATTAACTGCTACTATCATTTGATGATATTGGAATTTTACGTACTCCACTCGGCGTAAAAATACATTTGGTACGCCCGGCAGTTTAATTTCATTATGTATAATATAATGCAGAACACATATTTTCTTCCTCTCTATATAAATCTATACTACTACTATAAATGTGAAAGTTTGGATGGATGATGTTCGTCAATTATGCTAGAATGATTAAACGAAATTGAATGAAATTTAGCACAGAGATAGTTTATAATATAGAATAGGACATAGGCTACCGTTTATTCCCGTTAATTGAGTGGTTAATTTTTTATTAATTAAAAATTAATTTTTTTGCCAAAAATCTTTGTTTCCCCACCGCCAAATGAATAAATCTTAACATATTTTCGACCGGTTATATCAAACAATTCTGCTTATTTTTTTTTGGTGTTTGATGTGTTTCAGATTAAACATTGTTAATTAATGGATCCTTTTGATTCATTCTGGAGTACTTTTGTTTTAAAATAAGGGTATTTTTCCGTTAGCCGAGCGCAAGAGAAAAATCGCCAAAGAAAGTTGGAGGAATTCTTCATTATTTTTATTACTTAAATTTTATCAATTTTACTTAATTTTTATTCATTACAAATTTGCATTTACTTAAAAAAAATTGTTCTCTCATAGATTGGGAGAATGTGTTGAATACACTTCAGTCACAATTTTTCTAGCCAGATTCTCAGCATAAAGATGCCATACATATGAAAAATAAATCTTCCTGTTCATTTAAAATGTTTAGAAGCTTTTACTCTAATTAAGTTGTAAATATTTATATTTTTTAATCTTTTGCGTTTGCCGCAGTTTCTTGGCAACCGCTCAATTTTGAAATAAATGATGCTTTCTTTTTTTGGCGTAAAAACTATATGCCAGGTCTTTTTGAAATGATTTTCCAGTTTAAGCAAGTCATGTGAATTGGCGACAAAACTTTTTGAAAAAAATTCTGCTTTTTATTTTGCTGTTTGAAGTTTAATACGGGTTGACAATGTTTGAGGAAAAAGATTACTTAAAATGTCTTCAATTGTAACTGAATCTTTTCTTTAAAGACAATTAAAATTCCGAAATTTTCTTTTTTAAAAATCGAAGACATATTTCTCCGCATTCAAAAACGAATCAGTACTAGTTAAAACCGTAGGGGAGTCTGAAAGTGCATAAAAATATCCACAAAAATATGTATTTTCAAAAGTAAAGAATTTCTTTCAAGTAAGTTTGGATAATAGAAAATGGAAACTAATTCACATTTTTTTAAATTTATTAAATCGGTCAAGAACATTATTTTTAACTTCAAAAAATTATATTTTATGTATTTAAAAACTACCATCTTGTATTTTAGTAATTATATTTTATCTGTAAGCATTAAATATAAACTTGTTTTTATCTGCTGTCATATATATATATATACTAGCTGACCCGGCAAACGTTGTTTTGCCATATAAATAATTTCCTAGTAATAAATAATTTCCTAGCATTCCCGCACCCGGCATTGCTCGGGTAATGGAATTAGCGGAGGATAACAGTGCTACGTGCACTTAGTTACGAAATTCCTCTATAATAACTACTTATTGTCTATAATTTTTTCCTAATTTTGGGAGGGTCCCGGCGCCCCTGGATTCCTTATATATTTGCCCTTGTCCTTACCGATCCTTAAGGATGCTTTTAAAGTAGTTATTTTCTTTTCAAACGCAGGCCATCTACATTTTATTGTTATACCTGTGTTTAAGCAAGAACTTCTTTGTATACAACATTTTTTGGAGTTTTTTTTTCTGTTGATAAATTCATTAAGCTGCTAGATGAACTGACTCGGGAGAAAGCTACATAAAATTGGCCGTTTGAAAAACATTCTCCTCTTAAATTGATCCCTGCTACTTTTAATTTCTGTCCTTGTGACTTATTAACGGTTATTGCAAAGCAAACTTTTACGGGAAACTGCAATCTTCTAAATTCAAAAGGATAGCTCGACGGAATTAGTGGACTGCGGGGTATTAAAACCAACACTCCTCGAGCACATCCAGTAATAATCGTAGCTTCGATTACATACTTATTAAGTCTAGTCATTCGTAGTCTGGTGTCATAGCATAATTTAGGTGGAGGAAGGCTTCGTAGTTGCATTACTGGTGTCCCAACTTTCAGGTGAAGTATGCGAGGTGGAAAAACTGGAATAAATTCATAAGACGCGTAATTTTTGCAGGATTGTTTTCAAAATTGATCAGGGTGTGCCAAAGCAATGCCAAATTATACAAAAAAAATTTAGTCTCATTTTTATTTATCAATGGATTAGATTTGTAATGTTGAAGAGGGAAACCCAATAAACGACAAAATAATTTTTAAATGCGCATTTTTCTATCAGATTTTTTCAATCTTTCACACGATTTTGAAAAGTTTATCGAATTTTATGTAAACAAAATTTGATTGAATTATCTTGAAAAGTTTCGGCGTAATTCAATATTAAAGCGAAATTTTGCCTCTTCGTTAAAAAATTCATCAAAAATTCAGTTTTAAAAATTCGATTTTTTAAATTATATTGCAGAATACTATATCGTATTGGCTTTCAGGAAACATATTTTCTGTATTTTTCCAGCTAAGCGTCTATTTTATAGGGCCGTTCAAGAAATAGACCCGCCAAAATGGACCTTTTTTAAAAAAATCGATATTTAATTTTTGCGTCGATATTTCGTAAAATAAATTATACCTCCGTGGTCTACGATAAAAAGTCCATCCGATTCCACAGCGATATTGAGTATAAGTTGAACGGACGCGTAACGATGGCAATTTTAAAAACGCGGTTTTACTGGACGAAAAGGTACTCATGAGCGATCGCTGCTCCGGAAGACCATGTTTCACTCGGAAAGTAACTTTACATGTTTTAATTTCACAGAAATTAAGGGGTTTTAATTAATTTCTCCTGAACTAATTGATATTTCGGGATGAAAAATAGATGTTGGCCGATTCTCATAGATACCGGATAAGCACAAAAAATTTCATGAAAATCGGTCAAGCCGTTTCGGAGGAGTATGGCAACGAAAACTGTGACACGAGAATTTTATATATTAGATATATATATATATATATA
>JAOUZG010030345.1:1519770-1585642 GCA_026289955.1 Argiope argentata | reverse complement strand
ATCTTTTAAAAAAACAGTAAGATCGCGACACTCACTCTTATAGAAATCAGACCATTATACTACCAAGTAAAAAAAAAATTAATGAAGGATATTAAAAAGCATTTTAATATTCTAGCAAAATTTCTATTTAAATATTTATTTTATGCATTTTTCTGCTTTTGTCATATGTTTTTTAAAAGTTATTTTGATGTATAGTGTGATGAAATTAATTTTTAGGATTTTATATCCCAAAACTCATTAAAAATTTGTATCGATTTTTAGAAGATTGTACTCGTGAATTTGTCTAAGAAAATTATTTATTTTTCTATTAAATATTGTAAGACTTCAAAAACTTTTTAAAATGTTCAAATGCATCTTGGAAAGAAGAGGAGGGTGGGAGGCTATATGTGCCCATTTCTATTGGCATCATTTTGTTATGTTGACTTGGATTATTTATAATTTACTATAAAAAGTGTAAAAACTTATTTTGCTAACTATTAAGGATGGTTCGAGACAGAATGATCTGTTTATTTAACATTCTTTTATATTATTTTAGTTGGCGACTTGAATCTTTGTATCTGCTCTTTAAATAGATCGAATATGGCTTATGATCGCAAGTCCAGTTTGTCCGGCGCGGCGATTATCAGTTTCACAATGCGTCAAAACAACGTGAAATGGAGCAGAAGACTTGCGAGAAGTATTTTCTGCAAAGATTGCTATCTGGACACGCCTCTTGAATCGCAAACTACAAACAACTGGCTTTCCACACATTTCTTGGACCAGAGTGAATCTATGTACAAAGTTAACACACGCTGCACGTGTTGGGGGGGGGGGCTTCTAGAAAATAACTAGTTTATTTGCGATAAAAATCTTAAATTTATACTTATCTCTGAAACCTTTGTGGTCTTCCATATACATATATAATATATTATTGTATTGAATCGTAGGTCATAAAGCAATTCTTAATAGTATAATTTTAATTAATTGTGATTTTTTAAGGGTCCCCTAATAACTAATTGTTGTCGTTGATTAAGTCTTCTTGTATAAAATGGTTTGTTGGTAATATCTTCGTTTCAGACTTTAAGGTCGATGGTTGAAATGTTGAAATTTTCATTTCTGAATAAATTTTCATTTTCGAAATTTTAATGCAATTTGGCTGTTTCTCTCCCAAAATCTATTCAAAATAGAAAATCTAGTAACATAGGCATGAAAATATTTTTTTATAACTCAGTTTATTTAAATACATATATTATTTAAGCTTAGGACATTTCTTGTCTCCATCTCAAATAATAATAAAAACTAATGTGTGGTTCTTGATTCTTTTTAGCGCCGACCGGTTTTCCCAAATTTGTTTGCAAATTTACTTCGGAGTGTAGGAATATCAACTTGGATAGAGCTTCTTTTAATATTTTTATATTGGAATTTCAGTAAAAATATCTAACAAAAACATTTAGCCAAAATTTTGAATTAAAAAAAATTAATTTATTATTTAAGAACAAATATTATTGTTAAAAAATAATTTTTGTGTCACAAATTTAGTGTTACTACCTTTGACCATATTCTTTTATAAAGTTTTTTTTGATAATTTTAAAACATTTTTAGATATAAAATAAGCATTATCTCTTATTGTAATAAAATCGAATTGGTTTTAATTCTCCCTCCCAACAAATATTTAACCGTGTGTTTTCTACCACTATCAAAAATTAAAATATAATTTTTTAAAAAAGTATTGAAAAGGCTTTATTATAAAATATCTTCTTGAATTTTTTGAAGTAATTAGTCTCAAATTATAACTCCAGAAATAAGAAGGAAACTTTCTATAGTATGTTTTTTAAAACACCTTTTTTTTTCTCTGTGTGGTATATTGTATGTGTGAAAATATATTGCTCTGTCAGCTTCGAAGCATAAGTTTCGCTTTCTGATATTAAGAAAATATACGGTTAAAAAAAACCCTGTTGTTATTCGTTACTATGCACAAAACTACTTCGATGGTTGATTCTGTTTATTGTATTCTTTTATTTCAAGTGGGACGAGTATGTTCAGTTACATTGACTAAATTGTTATAATTTACTTTCATTTTTAAAGTTCAAATTTTAAGTTTTCTGCAATTTGCAATAAAAGAAGTACAGGAATACTATAAAATGTTTTTTTCAGTTTAAAATAGTTCACTATGAAGCTCAAGCTATTTAAAAGATTCAAAACAATTACAATTGGTATGTCACCTGCTAATTGTTTAGGATTGCAAGTGTTGCAATGTTATTAAAGGCACAAATACATCAATGAACATTTCATAAAGTTCTTTGTATTACAACTAGCATTTTATAAGTATTTTAATTAAAAATTGTTAAATTATTTAAAAATTAAAATTATATAAATTTAAATATTTTATAATTTATTATCTGAGACTTTTATTACTTTTTGCCCGTTGCCATGATATTTTTTATTCTCTGTGGCCTATAAAGCTGTAAAATTAATATTGCTTAGTAACCGTTGCTATGGTATGTGTCATTCTCTGTTGTTTATGAAATTGTTAAATTGGCATCACTTAGTAACCGTTGCTATGGTATTTGTCATTCTCTGTAGCTTATAAAATTGTCAAAATGACATTACTTAGTAACCGTTGCTATGGTGTTTGTCATTCTCTATGGCCTGTATAATTACTAAATTGTCAATACTTAATAGCCGTTGGTATGCTTATAATATATGCATTTCATTTTGGTAAAAAAAAATCAAAACACTATTTACTAAGTTTGTTGTATATAAAAACATAGTGAATTTCCATTTGCGTCAAAAATAAGGTTTACTTTTTTAGTAAAATTATAATTAAAGTAATTGGAACATTTTTGCCTCATTTGAGATATTTTTTTATTCATGAAGAAGACATCAGTAAGAAATAGATTAATTATTTTAATTAATTATTGAAATGAAAATAGCTCGTATTCAGATAGCTTTATTATTATTTTTTTAATAATTTCCACAGCAGCTTTTTGAAAAGGGCTTAATTTTGAGATTAAGCATTTACTTTCAAAATTTTCAGTTTAGTTTTTTTGCGAAGTAGAGTTCTTGAAAAACTGAGTATTTTCAAATTAAAACTTAGATAGAAAAAGTATACTTTTTCTGTTTATTAAATTTAGACTACTTTTCAAATTAAAATTAAGATTTATAGTTTTGCTACCTGCCTGGGAACAGCAGTTTGGTTCTTGTGAGGAATTTCATAAAGAGGGTCAGTCAACAAGGGCACATTCGAAACAACAAGTCAGATGACAGTAAGATCGTGACGCTATTGCTCATTAAGTAAACTCAGAAACTGGTGACACTCTTATCATGGCCGAAGTCCCTTAGTCCCCGATAAACATTCAGGTGATATAGCAACAAGCTTTTTACAGATGTCCAATAATTCTCTTGGAAAAGAGGGTGTCGGCTTGACGCGCCTCCAAATCTGCATATCCCTCTGTCCCAAGTGATCATCTGCATCATAAGGATGGGGAAACAAAGACGGTTTTTTATAAAGCTTAAAATTATCCAGGAGGATTCCTTATGTTTGTTTACTCCACCCAAAGATAATTTACTTGAAGATTCATTCTGCCTGAAGAGTTGGTTGGTAAATATGAATGAAGTATTTTTTCCGAGACCTGAAACCTTCCATGCTTGCATAGAGTGGTCCAGTTTACTATTATACAATATTATGGCAATCGTTATTGCATATTTATTCCAATGCCATATTAGATACTTATTCTATTGGTATAGAATTGGTATTACTTTGTGCTTCTTCTTGGATTACGATTCTAGTTCTTCCATTGGGCAATTCTTTAATGCTTTTTACTACCGAGTATATGGAATTTAATTCTATTGTTTTTTCAATCTTTTTGAAAATGTTCAGAGCTTTTTATGTTTGTGTATTCTATATGAAGAGTTCAATCCCTAGAATACGATTTGATTGCATTTCATAAATGAACTATTTCTAAACTAAAATCAATTAGATCATAAATTAGCTGTAGATTAAATTGATAGCGAAAATTATCGCTCATTCTCGAACATTCATTAAAAAATTTCCTGTTGTCTCTTCATTAGTAATTTCAGTTGAAAATGCGGAATAAAAATGCTTAGTTTTTTTATTAATTTTAACCATTTTTATATGCATTTTGAATTTTAAATATTATTTGCTTTGAAAATAATTATTTTTGCTTAGAGAAATAATTATTCTTTCGTCTTTGACCTTTTTTCTTTATTTTATCTCGTTTGTTTAGTTTTCTACCCTCCCCACACACATACACTCTGAAGCCAGTTACTATTTGATAATAAGCATAATAAAATTGATTTTCATTAAAAATTTTCAATTTATGCAGTGTTGTTTGAGACAAAATTAACAACATACTTTTTTAAAACTCTAATTCTGTATTAATTTTTTATACTCGTCGATTTTTTTTAAAAAAATTTTTTCTACGGTTGTTTCTCGTTTATTTGTTGCTCTAAAAGATACATCACAAACTAAGAATTTTTACATCTGTTTTTTTTTAAAAAAGGTTTAATTTTTTCTCCATTGTTTTCAAATTTAGCATTATTTGTAGAAAACTCGTTTGGATACTTTGAGTGTCCATTACATCATTGTGTAGTCTATTGGAAAACTTGTTATTGTTTAAAATTTTTGAATTTCCGAAAATTCTATCTAAAAATTGGAAACTTTTTAGAATAAGATTTAGATCTAGAAGATAACTAGATTTAGAATTAAGAATTAGAATAAAATAGAACATTTAGAACTTTTGTATAAATTTTTTATTTTTAAGCTTTTATTGATTGCTAATTTATTTTTTATCTTTTTGATAATGAGTTTTAATAATTTGAGAATAATTTTGATAAATTTGATTTTCCCTAATTATTACATATACTTGTAAAATCTTTTAAAAATACCATCTGTAAATGTAGTTATTCTAGAATTTTCATGAAATGAAAATTTTTGGAATATAATGATTAAATTATAATAGATTTTGTCAAATCAAACTAATGCTTAATACCATTTGAGAATTTAGGATTTATTATTTATAAAATCTTAGTTTATTTGCATTTATATTAATATTCCCTGGTTGTTGTTGACATTATATATTTTTTGGAACTTTTTTTCCTGTTGAATGTCATTTGAAATGTCAGTTATTAACTGAAATCGAATTGTTTAAATTGCCTTCTATCGAATATTATAGTGAGAAGAACATGCAAACAATCTGTATTGGTTTTTGTAATTCAATATAGAAAAGCACTATAAAAAATATTGTTCTTTCATTTATTAAATATTCAGCAAGAATTTAACGTAATCATTTTCATAATGCTACCAAAATTTTATTTTGACAAGTTTACTAATGTTTAATTCTTTACTAAGTTACTTAACGACACTAAGTTACGACTTTACTAAGTTACGACAAGTTACTAAGTTACTTAATGTTTTAATTCATTATTAGAAACTATTAAGTTTGTTGCATAACTTCTGAAAATTGATTTAATTTTTTTAATGCGAAATAAATTATTACTGCTAAAAATTATTTCACTTTTGCAAATTTAATATGCCAAATAAAGTTACTCCTTGACTGTTTTATTCTCTCTAAAATTACATGACCATTTCTTTTTGTAAATATATAAAAAAAAGTGGCAACAAATAGGTAGAAAATAACAATATAGATTTAGAGCCAGTCTTTATTTCAGAACTTGGGAAAATGTAACTGTATCGCGGTCATAAATAAATAAGATTTTGAGACCTTGCAGAACCTCGCTTAAGAAAGATATGTTGGTAAACAAAGAGCGGGAAAAAAAATTGGAATGCGTGTAAAGCGAAGATGTTTACGTTTTTCCTCTTGTCGGCTGTTGTATTCTCCTTCTCCTTGACACTTAGTGCCACAATTGCAAGCCTGTCATTTTTCGTTATTAAACGTTTTTTGCTGTATGTTTGCTATAATGGTGTTCTGCCTACAACATTTTCACAATTTATAAAATATCACAATACCTCCGATGTTTATCTTGCAACTTTGAATTGATTGAAGTAACAATGACCTACAGATAAGCATCTCGTTAAGATCTCATGTTACAGGGTTTTTGTTAAAAATAATATAATGATTGGAGAGCTTTGCAACAATGAATCATTCATCTGATTGAATTAGGATTCAATCAGACCTTCGTAAAGTTTCATTAAAGAACCATTTTGTTTTCAAGTTGAAATTGGTGATGGCATTTAATCGATGACATAAAATGAATAAACAAAAATAATAAATACTTGAATATATTTTTATTATCTTTATATGCTAAATTACAATTTCTCTTCTTATCTTTTTGTTATCTCGTTGTTTTTAAGAAATTAGCTATTGCACACCGTAGTTTCTATTTCGCTTATTTCACTTTACTTAGTAACTTCAAACAACAACAATAATAATAAAAAACTCGTCAAGAATGAAATTATTGCCTTTTGGTTACTAATTTTTGTATGATTTCTTTTATCTGTGATCTTGAAAATAATCATTTCTTTTATCAATAAAAGTATTATTCTGAACCGAAATTTTGAAAAACATTGTATGAACTTCCTTGTCAATTTTGAAACCTAGAAATATTTCACGGGCAAAACTTCAAAAAGCAATATCTTTACATTCTAATGGAAGAATATAAATTTTAATGTTCATTTGCTATTCTGTTTATTTATTTAAAATTACTATCTGGGATTTTTCATTTGGTATTTCATTTATCAAATTTTTATGAAGTTATTTTTAGATCACATAATTCGGTTAGATTCCCCTTAAATATAGATGATTTAACTGATAAGACCTGAGGGCTGTTAGTTTTGAATTAATTTTGTATTCTCTTGGGTTTTTAGAAGCATCTTTTATCGTTAGTAAAATAAAATGATTAAACATGAGCTGTTATGTGTGATATTGATATCATTTTACTGATATGGATACTTTATGCTTTTTTAAACTGAAAGATGATAATCTTTTAAATAATAATTTTTAGAGTAATGGTTTTATAATTGGAAATAAGAATTCTTGCAGAGTTAATTATTTTTTATAGAGCACTAAGATTACTAAAAAATATCTGGCTATTAATAAATAAATAAATGTTTGAGATTTTTTTTATGTGGCACAAATACTTATTTATATGAATACAAAAATATCCAAATTATCCAAAGCTTTAACTAGTTGTAAATATGTCTTTTGTATTTGGCTATAATATGCACTTAGATGTATTTTTATGGTTTGCAATGCTTATGGATTACTATCTTTTTATGACTTTTGCAATATTCTCTCTTAAAGAATAACTCATGACTGCTTTAAATTATTTGTTTGTATGTTGATTTCCCATTGGTCGTTTTTCATTGCGTTAAAATTTTTTTTAAAATTTACCATTTATTTTTATGGAATTTATTATTTTTCACTTCGTTCTTGCATATAGTTATGGTTTAGTGCACATTGTAAAAAAACCCATGCTTTCTGTTGAGAATACTCGGTGGTGGCGCTCAACCAAAAAGACGTGCAACATTCCCTCGTATCGATCATTTTCGTTAGCCCGCCCAAAATCACGTTTAAATGTCGGCCACCGACTGCTCACGTGCTTCCGAGATCTCCCGTATGAGGTATGAATATTTCTGCATTTTGTTCCTGCATTTCTGTTTCACAATTTCAAGCGTGAATGCGCTAGGTATTACATTTCCTCTGTCCATTTTTTACATAGCATTTGCATGTTTGTCGTTTTTACACCACACCCAGGAAAGCATGCTTTTTTAAATCTTCGCCGGGCCATTAGCCCCTCGAAAAATTTGTCTGGTCGCCAAAAAGGGCGATCAGCGCTGGCGGCTGGCAATTACGTTTGCTGGCAGCTTGCCAAAAAAGCGAATCGCTTTCGGTCTCCTTCTGTAGTGAATACATTGTTGTGATTCGCGTATACGTAGTAGTGATGCGGAAAGAGCGCGTGATTCTGAACACTATTCGCGACCTACCTTTTTTGAATTCAGGATGCTTCATGAAGGTTTCAGGTCTCGTGATTTCTTCATTGCTTCTGAGTCCTAAACGACGCTGAATGTTTTGTTTTATAATAATCAAGTTAAAATGTATATCGGATTATTCGATATATGGAAACGAATTTTGCAGAGTCTGGGTTTGATACCTCCTGTCAATTCGAGGTATATTCTGAAGGATGGTCAGCAGCTTTCCCAGAACAGGTATTTGTTTATTTTTTCACTTCTCCTTGTGTGGATGCGTTTTAGGAGTTCGTGTCATTTATGTTCGCGCGTTTTTTAAAACGCGTGGAATGCTTCTATTATATAATCTATGTTGCAGCTGGTTCTAAAATTGTATTATTTTATTTTGTTTATACAACATTTTAATTAAAGTTTTATTTAGTAAATTTGTTTGTCCCTTCGAAAATAAATAGTAAAATTATGATGAGAAAGGACGGAAACGAAGACAGAAAATTATTGACAATAAGTTGAAACTACTCAAATATTTTCTATTTTATAACTCAAGAAATATTTTTTATTAATCTAATCCCCCTCTTCTTAAAAGTCGCCATAAATAGAAATATTTTTTACTGATTTAAAACTATATGAATTTTTAATTTTATGACTTATGGTGTTTCCATTCATGATAAATGTGCCATGAAAAGTTTTATTTATATAATGAATTAAATCATCTTTCAAAATTTATTTTTCTGAAAATTTAATTAGTTTCTCTCTTTTGATTTTGCTAAATAGTTTGTTTATGAAATGATAAATGCTTATCTCCCATCCATTTCGTAAATGATCGTGATTAATCAATTTTTTCCCCCTGATGATGATGTACATGATGTAAATTATCATCCCAATTTTTTCTTAAATATTTGCCTTGTAAACAGGTAGCAGAAATATTTAATATGACAAAATTGTATTATTTATGAAATCTATTCTATTTTTTATTGACTTAGTTTTATAATAGGTAATAAAATATTTTATTTTTTGCCATTTTTAATTTTTTGATAAATGTCAATGTGTGTGCACTTTTCATTGTGCCTTCCGTTAAGGGCAGCTCGTCCTTCAAGAAACTGCTTTAATGGATTTATGACCTTTATTTATTGTATTTCCATTCATAAAAGATTTTTAAGGAACGGTTAAAAATTACTCTTTTGCTATTTAAAAATTTATCAGCCAATTTTGTAAGAATGAATATATTACGGATTCTGAAATTTATTTTTAAAATTAAATAGATGTTAATGTTTTTATGTTTTTAAATTTTGTTACCTTCCAATGACATTTATTTATTTAATATTTTTATTAACTTTTATTTATTTATTTAATTTGTTTTCAATATATTCCAAACAAACCGAAGTAATCCAAATGCGTTTTTGTTGAAAACTTTAAAAGAATTCTCTTTTAAGGTTGATTTTTATCATACCCTTATTACCAAACGCGTTCGAAAATAACCCTTTTGTTGCTCTGAAACTGGACGTTAATCTAACTAAACCTTAAATGTCTTTTTTTCTAATTGAGATTATAAAATGCTTCTGTAATAAGCAGACATATTGGATATGGGATATCCGTGATTGATTCAATAGATTTAAGATTAACGTTACAGATATTAAATTTATCCCTAACCTAATTTCCATTATGTTTCAATTACTATGGTTAGTTTCAAATTATTTTAAATCACTTACTACATTAATTAATTTTTATAACTAAGAAAGCAAGACAGAATGTAATTTAAAAAAATTAGCATCAATTCTAGTCTAATGGAATCGCCAATATATTTGATTTTTGAATGCCAGAAAAGTTTCAATTATTCTTCTATGTAAAAGGTTCAAAAAAAAAAAAAGACGCTAAAATGTGCAGATAATCGTCGTTTGATTTTGAGAAAAAAAAATGTTAATTATATAAAAAAAAAATCCTCTATCAAATGCCTAATTTATTTTTTATTAATATTGGTGAAAAAAATTGGCAAGTGAGAAAAAAATTATTCTTATAAACTTCCACATAAAACCTTCTAAAAAAGAAGATTCAGGAATGTTATTTATGAGATTAATGAAAAAACTTAATGTATACTTATTTTTTTCGATGCTTTATTTAAAAAGTTATTTAATTTTTTGAAAAATTATTTTTTTAAAGATGATGACAGTAAAAAAATGCCTTATGTTGATAAACAAGAGTCCTGTTTTAAACTTCAGTTATTAATAATGTTACGCTTCTAAAAATGATGAATTATTAAAGTAATTTTCAATCTCATTATTCACAGCAAGTTTATCTAATTCATCACGCTATAACAAATAATGTAGTTTGACGTCTATAATTGGAAATTAGATGATTTAAAGTGAGGTTTTATTTATGGAAACGCTCCTGGAGTTGCGGGCAGTTCTGTTCCGAAAGGGCGCGTCTATTGGAAGGAACATCACGTGTTCAAAGGGCGTGTCGTCATCGAAGCAGGTATTTCTTGTGCGGCAGCAAATATAGAGTTACTGGTCTATTGAGAGCTTCGAGTTCAAGAGAATTAAATGACTCGTGGGAAAATGAATCATTCGGTGAAGTTTAGACAGACTTTTATGGACTTGGATTACTGATAGTCAGAAAATGTTTTCTTCTATGCTCTATAATGGTCTAATTTTGAATTCTGATATTTTTTCAAAGCTGTTAATTTTCGGATTCGTAAAAAAATTACTTAGTAATTTTATTTTTCTGGAATATCTATTTTGATATTAACTTAATAAAACTTGGTTGCCCAATTTCAGCATTAGTAATTATTGTTTTTGAAGGTTTCAGATGAAATTTTATTTTGCATTAGTTCCATATAACCTTTTTACTTAAACACTTTAAAACCATGAAATAGGTAAGAATATTTGACATTTAATTAAATATCATTAAATAATTAACTGTACTGACTTTATATTTTTTAATGGAAATAAACTTTATTTTAATTAGACATCCGACTTCTAAGTAGCAGATTTTAAGATTATTAGAACTTGAATTGGCTTACTTTCTTTGTATATCTTAACATTTCAATTTTCTCTTACAATGCAAATATATTTGAATTTTATTTTGAACTTCATTCGATAGATAATGGGAAACCTGCTGTATTTATGACTTTTAATAAGTTCTTTAAGACCATTTTAACACGATAATACTTATTGATTGGTCCACTATTTGTAAATTACGTCATTTCTTACGTTACGTTACATTCTGGTGGGCAATTGTTGGACCTAGAGCTACCGAATTTGGCACCTAATTACTGACTTGGTTGTAGATTCTTTTTGAGAAAAGGTTTTTAAAAATTATTTTTAATTCTTGAAAAATTTATCGTTTTCGCTCAAGAAATTCAAAGCATATAATTGTGCAAAAAATAATCGTTTTTTAAAAATTGCAGTAAGATTTTTTTTTAATGAAAAAGTAAGCATTTCTGTGATGCCAAATTTGTTTCTGTATAATTCCATTTCCTTATTTAAAGAAAAATGAAAATTTGGTTCATAAATTTGGCTGAGTTTTTGATCGTTTTAGTAAATGCATTTATTCACACGTGAGCGTTTCGAGGATATTAAATTATTTTTGTGTATGTGTGTGCAGGTTACCTTTGTTATATAATTAAAAATAAATTTGAACAGTTTCAATAAATAACAGATTTCGACCAATAGTTAAAAATTTTACGCAATATAATTTTTTATATAATTGTGGACCGTATTGGTTTCGAGGTTTATTTTGTCTTTAAGATCGGTATATCCAAGTTTGTAACGTTTCGACTTGTAAAGGTTTTTTTTCTTTCTCCCCCTATAAGAATCTTTTAGCGTGCTAAATTTATTAAAAATAAAATTTTATCCTTGATGAATCGTGTTATTTTGAAGAGAAGGATCGTATTGTCTCGTTTGTCGATAGTTCATATTTACAGTTTTTTCCCCCCAAAGTAGCTGTCGTAGCTTCTAAATGGGACGTTAGTTGAAATAAATCAAATGTTTCCTCACATTACCGAAAATCCTTAGCACTAGGCTTACCATGATTTAACCTATCCCTGTTTCAACCAAAGGGGTGAAAATGACCCTTTGTGTTATTTAATTAGAAAAAATATGTCGTTGTTGTGACTAATGGTACTTGCCATGAACAAGCGCGCTGACTGCATTCAGCGATTTTAAGCTGAATGAGCGCTTTTTGTTTTTGAATTAGCGTCAACTAGGGCCAAGAGTGCGACTTAGCTACACACTCATCACATTCGCTTGCGCAGCCCTTTTTAAAAGGGGGCGCTTTAAAAGCACCTTACAGATAGAACACAGTACAACTACCATGCCCGAGCCGGGACTCGAATCCCGGACGTCCAGAGGAAGTCGCGGTGAAGATGCGTTATTCCTACACCAGGACGCCGGCAGAAAAAATATAAATTGATCAATCTATAATAAAATGTAAATAAGAAAAAAAACTTTTATATTTTCAGTATATTTGGTGTGGTGTGACGAAAAGGCACCCTCCGTGTTTATTTACTAAAAAAAGTGTTTACTTTCGGTACTTACGTATTGGACCGTCCAACTTTATCGCCAAATTTGAAGCCATCACCAATGAGTTGCTAAACCGCCTATTATGGCAATCCGGCAATGGTGTAATCCGTTGATCTTTATCGCCAAATTTAAATCCGTCACCAATGAGTTACTAAACCGTTGGCGAAGACGGTCTAATACATAAGTAACTTACTTTCTGTGTGTAGTTTTTCAAAACCATCTATTCTTGTTCCATCATCTTCTATCAAAACATTGATTCACACGCCTTTTTACTAACAACCTTCAATAGCAACTACTTTCGTCTTCGTCTTCTTGCTTCTTATATGAACACATTTTACTAACATCTTTGTTTCTATATTTATACTTATATCTATGTGTGTCCCTATCAAGCCACTGTATATTTATGTATAAATGTACGAATTCTATACATTGTTTATTCGAAATTGTCAAAATGACCCCTTTGTTTAGAAGTAGATATACTATATACATTTCTCTGAAACTATAAAAAAAGAAAAAAAGAAAAGATTTGAAATTATACGTCTTATAAATAAACGTAAAAATTAAAGTATTCTCCTAAAATACGGCAATAATCTTGAAGAAAATTATACAAAAGTTTTCTCAGTGGTGGATGGGGGGGAAATGACCCTTGGTCAGCTTAGTGTTAACAGTAATTTGCCATCTTTGCTTTTGAATGGGTTTCTTATTTGCTTCTTAATATCAAGAATTTCCTTTGTACTTTAAATTACAGGCGGTTAAGAGAGAAAATTTCGGTTAATTTTGGCAGACGTCACAGAGCATTTCCAAGGAAGATAATAATGAATAAATATTCATGTGCATCTGTCATACTGGCATTGGTGCAAAAATGTAGCTTCTTGATATTTTTATATTTTCATGATAAAAATTAGAAGAGATTTGTTTGATGTTTGTACAGTTCTATAAAATCTTATCTTCAGTAGATTATAAAGATTTATCTTTTGATACAATCTCATCATTATTATTATTTTCGGCTACCTTGCAATTTTATTTTTTAAAATTATCTTATCTTAACATTATTAATAATTAATTAATTTTATTAAAGATCTGTAAAGTAAATGGAAGGGTTTTAGATATTTTCTACATCTGTGATTCAGCAACATATGTTTCTGAGTAACATAATCACTGTAATTATAAGAAAAGTTAGGCAAAACTTTAACTAGGGGGAAAAAATAAATACCGGAAATAATTATTTTTTCTCGGCCAAAACATTCGAGTGCTTATCATAATTCATTTGTCTTGACTTTTAATTTCCGGAGTTGAATTCCATCAACTTATGTAGCCTGTTCGTTCCAAACTTGAGAAGTTATTTTTCTACAATCTCTTTCATATTTCTAACAATTCTGGCCTTGTGTAAATGCTTTGATTTTGCAAAAACCGATATTGTTGACCCTGATAAAGAAAGATATTCTTATGTACATTAAGGCTTTTGTCTTTTTTTTTATTGCTTTCACTTACTTTATTCCATACGTTTAAAAAATTAATTTAAGCAAATAATTGTAGACGGGTTATCGATAGATCCGATCGAACCGTTGGAGAGACTATGTGTTTAGTCGCCAAATCTGTGAATGATTTTGAATATTTAATAGAAAAATACATTTCTCTGTGTACGTTGGGTTTTTCATTTTAATAATTGATACTAGCATGTGGTTTAATCAATATTCTTATGACCTATAATTTATTTAACCTTGTCTTAACGTTTATATTAAGTATAATATATAATATAATATTCATTATTTACAATTTAGGATTTTTCATTACTATTTTGAATTAATATTAATTAAAAACTTAATCAATATCATCACTTGTTGTTTATTTCAAGTTCAAAATAAAGCTTGGAGTTTATATGTTTTTAGCCCCCCCCCTCCCTCTCAAATGAATATCGATCAAATTATAAAGTATTTCTAGCTGAAAAAATAACCAAAATTAAAAGTTTATGATCTTTAAACTAATTTCTAAGTGTTATCTCAGTTACGATCACGAAAGTACGGTTCCATTTTTTTTTGCTTTGATTAAAACATTTTATTTTGGCATAATAATAATTAAAAAAAACTGGAGACTGTTATTTCGATAAATAAATAAATAAATAAATAATTGATTAAACTCATACAATGGATTCTATGAAAATTTCAAAAAAATATTGGATCACAAATTTAACTATATGAGTTATAACTGCCGCTAGATTTTCTTATTGCGAATATTTTCGATTTTTTATTTGTTGATGGATGCACTTTTCCTGTAGAAAGAAATCCTTTTTGTTTGGAGTTCATAGAAATTTTATTAACACTATTATTCGCCTCTACTTATTTTAATATCAACTCTATTCTCCCATCAAAAAAAAAAAAAAAAAGCATAAACTCACTGGGCTTTGTTCATTCCTTCAGTCGGAATCTTCCTTTCATCTCAGCAGACCGAAACGCGGCGCGAAAATTCGACCATTCCCGTGCCTAATATTTCTCGTCCGACCATTTCGATGGAACGCTAATGTATGCCATTGTTATTCAGATCTTGACCACACGCATCGCCAAAAACCGCACTTCAATTCTAATTAGAACGCACTGAAGTGATTAGGCAGCAAGAAAAAAGTTTTCTTGCTAAAAGAAATTGTTTATTTACCTACGCAAATATCCCCTTCAAGCCACTCGCATTCCCAAGTATTGCGTCATTCTTTGTTGGGAAGTTGGGGTCAAGAGCCTACGGATACGTGGTGCACAGGGGCGCGGTGTAGGGGCGTCGTCCCGAACGAGCGGACCCATTCTCACGTAGACCTCTACAAATTAGGAAATTTGGTGCTTGTTCTAGCGTAGACAGATCAGCGGCGAAATCTTCCAATGTTTCTGCCTGAGCTTCGGACGAGCAGCTGGTTTTCTGGCCCGATTTTAGCTGCCACACCTGCGTCTGTGGTTTCCGTTACAAATGCAGTTCTGATATAAAGTCGGTTTCTAACAATGATGTCGGATCTGCTCAAGGTCTGAAATATAATTGCGTAAGGGCAGAATTCACGCTGGAGAAACTTCTGATGGCATTGAACTTCAATATAAAGTATTGTAGAAAAAAGAACCAGCCACTTAAGGTTTAAATATATTAAATCAAGATTTAAACAGGAATTTCATATTTCTTCTTCTTTTTGTTCGTGTACGCCAAACAAATAAACACGATTTAATGATTTTTCTGAAAATATTGTTGAAATGCCGAAATATTTGTTAAAATAGTGAATATGAAAAATTATTTATTTCGCAAAAATGTGCAATTGAATAGTATTAAAGTGTTTGATAAATGGTCCTTTTTTTACATTTGAAATGAGGAACGGTCTTCATCGAATATTTCTACTGACATTTATAAAAAATATTTCTGTAATATTATGGTATTTTAATGCTCTTGGACCCCATTGTTTAGTCAGTTAGTTGTTGGTGGGGGGGATCTAATTTTGAAGTAAAAGTTCGTAATTTAAGTTATAGAATAAACTGTTGTTTATTGAAATGTGTGAATTCTTTTTTGTTTAAAGGGAATTAAAACAATTTATAAAGGATTACATATTAAACAAAGTAAATAAGTAATATTTAAGTATAATATATTTTATCAAATAATTATTATTGTGAAAAATAAGCAATTTAATAAAGGAAAAGAACAGTAGGATTTTCCGGAAATAGCCATTTTATTTCTTCTGAATATGACTCTAATGTTATTAAATCAAAGTGTACTGTTCTAAAATATTAAAACAGTTTACCTTGAATCTCGTATTAGAAAAATTATAGATTTTTTTTGAATCCGAAAAGGCTTAAATATGTCTTAAACTTCAATTCAAAAATTTAAATAATTACAGAATATTGAATATAGAATTTTTCTGTGAAAAAAAAACTTCCTAATAAAATACTTTTAATTACAACTCTTTTCTGAAATTAATAAAATACATCATACCAAAGCTTTATTACAATTATTAAAATTGCATTGCAAATTAAATTTTAACCATACATTATACTAATTAATAGTTAATTGTATATTATCGCTTAAAACTTCCAAATTGAAAAGAAATCTAATTAGAATTCCTTGTTAATGTAATTAATTTTGTTACATTCTAATATTAAATTTCCTGAAGTGAATGAATATCCGAAACCAAATTGTGTATGTATTTAATGAATCGTGTTGCATTAATGCGCAACATCAGTTGCCAAAATTTATTCAGTGAAGATTGCATATAAACTAAAACTTAAATATATTAAATAAGACTGCTAAATTTCCGTTTTGTGGGTTTATATGTTATTGACCTCGGATGACCAGCTGGTTCGCCGGAATATTGGTTACATTTGATTTTAGATAATTCGTTTTATGTTTCCGCCAAATGTTTTGTCATTAACGATGTGTTATTTTAATTGTTTTATTTAAAAAGTTTTCTAATGGAAAAATTCCATAAAATCATAGTGTTATTAAAAATGTAAATATACGATTCGTATATCTACTAAATTTCGTGATATTGTAATTTCACTTTTTAATTTGTCCGTTAAGATACACAGTTACTAAACAGAATCTTTTATCTTGAGTTTTCAATAAATATTTGACGAAACAGTGAAAACGGTTTGAATTTCTCGTAATCTATGATTAGAAATGAGAGAAAAATATTTTTAAAGAATTGCCAAAACTCAGACGATTTTTAAATTTGCATCATTATATATAATAATGTTTTCGAAATTTCGCTTAATAATTTGTTCGAATTCTAATTAAAAGTTCAATAAATAAATAAAATCATCCCCGGAACTAACAGATAAATTTACACTCTTCTAAGTAAATAAATGTGTCAAGTTTGGTAGTTCTAAGTTAAACCGTCTGGCCTATAGAATTTGCGTATTCGCGCACACAAAATCATTTTTATTGTTAGTAAAGAAATTTATGTAGAAAAAAAATGGTCATAAATAAAATATACTGGAAACTGATTGTTTTTTTAACACCTGGCAACTGCCGATATATGTTTTATTATTCATCAACTTAGTATTTCTTAGCTAATTAAATTTCTTAATTGTTATTAAAATCACGAAGCGGAGTGGAAAAAATGAAATTTATATTTACTTAAAAATTTATAGAAAAATATATTTATAAAATTTCTTTAAAATTGAAAAATTTCTTAATTTTGGAGATTTAAAATAAATATTCAGCATATTTTTCTTTTTTTTTTTCTTCGCCTTCTTTTATAAAAATTAAAATAGAATACTTTATATTATCCATGGCATTAAAGATAGGAGAAAAATTTATGACCCATAATGATAGTTTTTTACGTCACATCAGAACTAACAAAAACCGTAAATCGGCTTTTACAAGAACAATATCTTTTATTCTGCTTCAGGCAATGCCAATCGAATTCCGATTCTGCTCTGTATTCTCGATGGTCAATATTTTATGAGCAATGAATTCCAAATTTAGCTATTTTCTTCGGCATTCTCAAAGAGTAACCGTGTCACTTGCAGTTGACTAAGTCATTTGAACTGTTTTTGTTGCCGTTGGAATTCGGAAGGAAGATAATAATAATAAAGAATAAGAACACGTGACGTCTGAAAGATGTCTGATGATGTGGGAAAGGATTATTTTCTTTTTTGATGACATGATTTCGGTTTTTCAGCCCGCTTTTGTTGTTTGTATTTCTTTTATGAATAACATATGTATAAACGGCATTGATACTTGATTTGATTTTTTTTTCTTTTTCGCAATTGATTGGTTACTATGCGGTTGTGAATGAATGCATGGAAGCAAATAAATGGTTTGTAGTTCAGGCGATTCATTTATTGTACATAATGAACACTGCACTTATCTGTAATAAGGAACTGAACTGATAATGCTAACATTGTTGCCAACTCAATAATAAAGTTGTAAAAACTTTTATGTCTGAACTGTATCATCAGTTCAATTCTTAAGTTCGGTTTAATTCTTAAGAATTTATTTCGCAGTTCTAATTAAATTCTGTAGTCAGACCAAAAGGGAGAAATTCACACTCTCAAATGTCTGCCGTTTTTTTTTTTTTTAAATTAAGGTGCTTAATTCACAATAAATGCAATTCAAATGTATTTATTTAATTAATTATAATATTTCGTTTTAATTAATTTTTTTCTAATTTATTAAGAATATTTAATAATGAGTCAATAACTTGTTGGAATATTTTTTTAAATTATATTTTTATTATATAATTATTTATTATTGATTATTGGCGACCAGCTGGTTTGCCGAGAGTATGATAAATGGTTATTCTATTAAATCTCTTATTATGCTTGACAATGAATTCTAAAGCTTTCTGCACTTTAGCGCATGCGTTAGGATGGGTTTAATTTTTTCAAATAGGGATGAGAGGGAAGATGAAAGGAGATGTTTACATTTAACAATAAAATAAACTTGGATTACTTGCGGATTTATGTGACATTAACATTTCAGAATAATTAGTAATACTAACGGAAAAAGTGCTACATCACAATAAAATATTTCAGAGCAATTTTTATTTAATATAAGGGACATAAACATTGAATTTATAATGAATAAATAAAAAAATTCTGTTCTGCAAATTCGGTAATTATTTTTTTACAAAATTATAATGATCTTTTGTAAATTAAAATTCTTTTATGTTATTGAAATTTTTTGACAATTTTTTAAGGTTAACAACAATGGATAATCGGAAATTTATTACATTTAAAATATTTTATTTTCATTTAAGAAACTGCCTTAAATATGGAGTTTAAAAAATATACGATATTTTATATAATTTGATATCTGGAAAAAAAAAAAACGTCATTCATTATTTTCTGCTTTTTTTTAACACAATATTTAATGATATCGTAAAAAATTTTCTTCGTCTACCCCGAAAGCTTTTTTTGCCACTTAAACTAGCCTTACAAATATGCAATTTTGAGTTAAAATAAAATGCGGTCATAAATAACACAACACTTACTTAATTGTGTGTGTGTGTGTGCGAGAGAGAGGGGGAACATAAATACATTTAATGAAGAACATTTATATTCTTCTTTCATTCGACAAATGCATTAGTTTGACAACTAATTTGATCCTTGCTGTTGAAGGGGTTAATGTGTACAAGTTACTTTGTTGTTGTTATTGTAGCATCACGGTTGTTACCAAACCGTGACACTACTGCCAGCAGTGTTATTCATGAAGTCTTTTTTTCATGTGACGCATATCCGGGAAATGCGGATTTCAGCGTTTTCGAAACGAAATCTTATCATTCTTAAAAAAATTTTGAAGTATTTTTAATATTTCAGGAACTTTTGCTATTCATTTTATTTTTCAACCAGTCATTCTTATTTTACTCGGTGTCTGAGCTTGGCACTATTCATTATTTTTAGGAAGTTCAACTTTTTTTTTTTTTAGATTTTAAATCTTTGTGATGTTTTTTATGAGATTTTAGCTGTAATTTTAAAGTTGTTCGGCAGCAAATGACGTCACTCTCCTAATAGTCATCAGCTGCAGTTGATGTTCCCAAAATATTAACATATTTATTTAGTTTTTTCTTCCATTTCTTCTTTTCTTTAAAGTATAATGTATCTGAATTTTCAAAGCATTTAAGATTCGCTTTTTTGAAATAATATGTCATTTTTGATTTTTCGAATCCATTTAAATTTCTTCCGTCAGCAAAACTTTCCTTTTTTCGAAGAAAATAAATTATCAAAATTCAATCCCCAAGTCTTGCAACACTTGTAAATGAACAGATTGATATCTTTGAGTGATCGCAATTGCATTACCTTGATGCAATATTAATTTAAAAACAATTCGTGGAGCCTTTTCTGATATATTTTGATTTGCGGTTAGCAATATATTTTCCTGTCGGAGATGAAATTTCGTTTTAAGATATTTTTTGATAGTTCCTTTTAAATGATCATGACAGCTTTGTTACCTGTTGTGACGATACTTAACAAGATGAGATGATAATTAATGAATGAAAAGATGGTAATGCTTATAATGGCACCCTTGTTATGAACACTAATTCGGCCATTGTTCTCTTGTAATCAGACTAATTATGATAAGATGGCAAGATCTTTCCATATCCTGTTATGAACAATACTCCACAATATTGTTCATAACATCCGCATTTTGATGAGATTTTTCTCTGAATTTTAAGAATAGCCCAATTAATGAAATGTCACTTTGTTAGTGTAACCATTACTTGCTTTTGATATTGACATTTGATTCTTACTTATCATTCAAAATATGAAGGTATTTCCTTGTTCATGATATTAGATTTCCATTCAACTTGATAATGTGGCATACAACATTTTAGACTGATTTTGATGAGGAGTTTCTCAAACCATGTTGGAATTTAAGAAATTTTTTTTTAAATCCTTTCTGATTTCTTATTAAAAAATTGTTTTTTTTTTAAATCTTAAGGCGTTTTTTAACGAGTGGAGAGAATTTCAACTGTTATACTTTATCATTATATAGAATACGATTTTTATTTATTTACGTTATATTAATATCCTTCTCGGAAGTCCTCTCTCTGTTATGGTGTGGAATTTTGGAGTGGAGATACCAACTCGGGTGTCGTCCTCGTCATTTGACCGCAGTTCAAAATTACGAGGTTCGTTCCAAAATAACCCTAGTGTTGTTTTAAAACGACACGTTAATATAACCAAGTTCAGCAAATATACTTTGGAAACAACACTAGAGTTATTTTGTGATGAATGTAATTTTGAATTACTCCAGATGATGAAATCAATATCCCTGTACCAGTCTTCCAAAATTCTCCGAAAGGAAAATGTTCGGTCACAAAATCTTATTTAATTTGTACCAGGCTCGCATCCTGGTTTCGAGTTTCAACCGGACTCTGTACCCATTTCGAAGAAAAGATTTTAAGACTGGGCCACCACAATAAAAAAACTGTTCACCATTTTGATTTGATCATAGCTTAACTGTGGGGCTGTGGAAGAGAATGTTTCGGAATTGGAGGGTCGAAGGTTCAATACCCAATGCTTCAACAAGGTCAAACGCTATACCATTAGTGTTACGTGGACGAGTTTGGAACAGACGTGCCAGCTCATTCGTCTTTCTCGTTATTTCATTTCGGTTCAAAATTATAAGATTCACCATCTTAAAATTATTGACATATTTAAAAAAAGCTGCAAATACAATTAGATTAATATTTCTTTTCTTACTTCTATATTTTCAAATTCGCTTTATTATTCCGTCACTTTTTGACTTCAATATTTAATTTTCTTTAAATCTTACTGATTTAACTCCATTTTAATAATCAAATAATTGACGTTAAAGATTTATTTTAATGTCTTTTACGTTTACTCTTTTTTTATGTGTACATGAAAGAAGATCGATCTTATGGCGTCATGCGAGCTAAATGTTTGGTTCATCTAGCTTCTAAATTTCACGATATTTTTATTACATCACTCTTTAATTTGTTTTATAAACTGCACAAATTTTAAATAAACATCTTTACCTTTCAGCGAAAGGGGAAAAAAAATCGAGCGATCAAATAGTTGATGTGTGGCGCTAGTATCATAAGTCAAGTAACATCTCTCGGACAGAAGTGCACTTTTGGTCGAATGGTTATGTTACTCGGTTATAAACACTAGCGTCGCGGGTTCGTACCCTGACCTTCAATTGCCACAGATGAAACAACGAAAACTGCTTTGACTTCTAGGCAACAAAGAAATCAATTGTTGGGAATCATATACATATACTGAAATTTGACATAAATTCACACTATTAAATTGGTATATAGAAAAATATAGTTTTTCAAATTTTGAAACGATTTTTTATTTGCAATAATGTTATTGTGCTTAGAAATGCCAAAATCCAGCTTATTTTGTAATTAATAAATTTTATTAAAAAATATTTTGTACTTAAAATTCAACTTATTTTGTAATTAAAAATACCCCCCCCCCCAAATCACTTTGAATGCACAATTCTAATCTCTGAGGTATATATGTGCCAAATTCTGTATAATAGATCAAATTGATTAGCATGTGGAGTGCCAACAATCGCATTCATCTTTATTATTAGCTTAGATGTTACACTTTCTTGGATTGAAATCAATTTGCAGTCAAGAGCTTTAAAGAACATTATTCATTTCATAGATGCTAGTTCTTATTTTTGTATGTATTTCAAAATTTAGCAGTCTGGAATTATTTTTCGGAAGTGTCGAAGCTTTGTTTACTTAACCTTTATGGTGATCACGATTTTGCTGACGTTTAGGCCCAAGCATCCGATTCTCGAAATACTCGCTGAAATTCTTTTGTTGATAACTATGATTGTGATTTAAGGTTTCTTATTTAGTATTAATTTGGTTCTTTGTGATCGGGACATGCAATTTTTGAAACAGTTTCATGACGTATTTGCTATTTTCAATGCATTCAGTGTGGTGATTATAAAGAAATATTCTTGACCGGCATGTTACCTGTAAGCAGCGTCATATAAGATGTTTAATGTGAAAATCGTTCAAAACGCTGTACAGAACTTGCCCTGGGTCCGAATTGACTAAATTTAGTACGGATTATTTCACTGTTAGTACTTGATAAGAAAAGGCTTTTAAAAATTTCTAATTAAAAAATAATTTATATGTTTTTCCTCAATAACTTCAAATTATTTTTAAATGTATGCTTTTCAGTTTGTTAATACCAGCTGTATTTCTGGAGGTTTTTTTTTCTGTTGTTATTAAATCTATTAATTTTTTAAACAATATTTGAATGTATTTCACTATAAAACTTTTTTTTTTTGTTTTAATCATTACCTTTGTATTTGCGTGCTGCGTTGGTATTGCATATATTTTTATGTTCTCATCATTCCTGCTATGTAATAATATAAATTTTAAAAATAAAGGGGTGGAGGGATCAAACCTGAAGTAATATTGTTCTACAATGTTTCTATGGTGGTTCGAATCTTCTTTACTTTTAAAGTCCTCTTAGTATATTCAAAATATGTTCTTATGACTTAACATAATAAAAAGATCTCCCAATTTTTACGAAATTTGCACAATGAATTAGAAATGGAATTCTTTGAAACTATGGACTTAAGCTGTATTTAAAGAAATTGGCATATTTGAATTCGTTAAGTAGAATAGAGACCATTCACTGAATTGAAATCACAATTGAATGAACTTAGAATTAAATTAAAATGCCATAATCTAATTATATTGTGAAAGTAAGATGTTATTTTGGGTCATCCTTGTGATCCAAGCTATGTGACTACATTTTGCAATTCAGAAACTCACATCCGTTAAGCCTAGTCTGTATTGGGGAGAAGGGCAAACCTTTAACATGACATTTAAGCCTTATTTGCTTACAAATAGCTGAATTTAACATATATGCTGCTTAATATTGTCAAGATTTGCTTTATATTGTTTTCATAAATAAATCTGATGGAGGATGCGTGTTATTTTCGTTACGATGAAATTTAAGTGCCATCAAGACATATTTTAGCGTTTAATAATAATATGAATTCTTAAATATGAAATGTTATAAATACGCCTAATGAATGTGAAATACAATCTAGGCATTTATTCCCTTCAGTATTTTTTGAATACTTAAAAAAATGATGTTAGAAGCTGCATTATTAAATTAAATTGATATAATATAATTTAATATTTCTCCGAAAAAAAAATTTTTTTCTCTCATTTAAGTCGTTTGCTAATTGGTTATGTTATGTGGTATAGTTTACACAGAAGTCCTGTTAAACTAAAGCTTATCGAAGTTCTTCATTCTTCGAAATACTTTAGTTAAATAAACATTCTCCCTGTTCTGATTACGTAATAGGACTTCCGGGAAGGTCGAATTGGCATCTGTTTATCATTTTTTTCTTCATTTATTTATTTAATATTAGTTAAGTGTGACATAGTTTAATTTTTTCTTCTCGGATGTGAAATTAACTTGCTTTGTTGAATACATAATATTATTTCAACTCACGTTGTTATTGAATCGTATTGAATACAAAATCGTTTTCAACGTTGTTATTGAGTACAAAAATATTATTTCAACTCACCGTTGTTTCTATTTTGTTACTGATCTGTTCAACTTGGTTGGTGGTCAGTTTAAGTTAAAACTAGTCCTGTTAAGAGTCGATTGACCAGTGCCTATTTGCGCCATAACTGGTATTTCCTTTTCAAAAAAGAATTTGCATGACCTAATTAAATGCTCGATGGTTTTGAAACCTTGTCCTGTTCCATGAACAACTGTTTCGTGTGGGGTCATCTTGAAAATGTTTTCATCTCATTTTGCACCGATTTATGTCGATCCATCATACGATTTCGACTTCATTTCGAACGTCATAATCAGCCCTTAGCTATATCGAAACCTACTTCTTCCCTTATTATTATTTTTTTTCTTCCTCCAACGCTTATGTCTTTGACAGGCGTTATCAGGTGAAGGTCTTTTGATCTATTCCTTCAATACTAGAATGAATAGTATAGAGTTAGCTTTCTTTTTTCTTGTTTCGAGATTCCCGGTTGCAAAAGATGAATACATAAATGATATCTCTAATGAATGTAATACATTATTATGAATGAAATGATGGCTGTTTTGAAATCGTGACTGGTTTCCGATTTCTTTAGCACATTACATTACACTGTAGATTTATTCTAACTTTAAAAGGTGCAATTAGCTTATCAGCTTTTATTTTATTTTATTTCATTTGCGGCATCTTTTATCGAGAATTGATTTCTATGTATTCTTTCATATTAAATCAGCACAGACTTTTTTTTGAACCTGTATTAGTTTTTTAGAGAGAGATTTTCTTTATGTGGAATTATTTTTGATAAGAAAAAAAATTATTGGTTGCTTTTTAATTTGTTCGATATGATTGTTGAAACAGGTTTTTATTAAAGGCTTAATCGGTTTAAATTCTAGTTACCTAAATTGTCAGAATGAATTGAATTTCTGTTTTTGTAATGTCGAATGTTCGGATTGTAATATAAGATATTTATTTGAACATATCAAGATTTAATTGCATTTTTCTTAAATATAAAGCTTAGGGGGTTGATGAGTTAAATATTCGTTGAATTAAATTTGTGGGAAAAAATGTATTTTTGAAGGAAAAAAAACTTGTTTTTTTATATTTTTTAATTTGACATTAAATTTTACCTATATGAGGGAAACTTTTCCCTGAAAACTTATTTAAAACATTTATTATTATTATTTCGAAATTTTGCTTTGTAATCGCTATATTTTAAGCGCATATATGATAATAAAGATTTAAGTAATTATCATTAAAAAGGAAGGAATAGGAATGTGCATTTTTTCCAATATTTTGCTACTGAAAATTTTGGAATTAACATTATTATAAATATTTAATTAGAACCCATATTGAATCATTTCTGCATCTTGAAAAATTATTTAAAGTAGAAGGATTTAGATAGAAATAATTTTATAAGTTTTAAAATCGAAGTGAACTTTCTAATAATTATACACATTTGGGATACAAAATTTCCATTTTTAAGAGATTCACGTCTTTTTAATTGGCTTGTATTGCAATTTTTTTTTTTTTTTTTTGGCAAACACATAATGTGGAAATTAGATGATTGACCATTTCATATCACATCATATCTAAATTGCACAATAATTAAAATTTGAAGTGCTTTGCCACTTTATTTTATTTATTTTAAGAATACAAAAAAAATGTCTGTCCTAGAAAGTAATAACTGGCAGATCTAAGTAAATGCTCACTCTTAGATTTTTTTTTAATCCTTTAATAAACAGTTCTATTTAATTTCATTAATTCACTTCATTTTTAAATTAAAATGTGATTATATATTTTAGAAATTTTTTAATTGTATTATATATAATATATATTATTAATCATGGTTGTACAAAATCTCTGTTTGTAAACAATGTTATTTAAACAAATGTCAGTTTATAAACATTGTAAGCAGATAAGAATCAGTCACTTTACCAATTTCCTGAAATTAGTCATCGACAAATTTTATTGGTTTTCATCAATCTAGTTGCTTTTACTTTTAACAAAGTGTTAATATTCAATTCTTTATAAAATTTGTATTATTGCAAATGAATTTATTCAACAATCAGGCTAATAAAAATTTTTCAACTGACCTTCCTTCACTCCTTTTAATAAATACTCAGCCATAAGCTAGTGCTTAATTTGAAATCCCAGAATATATATATATATATATATATATATATATATATATATATATATATATATATATATATATATATATTTCCTTTTATACACAATCTTTAATTCAAAACATCAATTTATGCTTAGTAATTCATAATTCGTTTGGTTGAAATTTAGTTTTTAAAAGTTACATTTTTCCATTTGGTTAAATTTTGACTTTGCTTTCAGGGTTAAGCCACCAGAATTTGATAGTGCCAATCAAGTCCGTGTTCTACTATTTCGAGAAGTCAATGGACAGGACAGAAAACTTTTATTTGATTCCAAGGCAGTACGGAAGCGGGATCCTTTGGCATCCCCCTCCCTTGGGAAGCCTCCTACTGGAGCAAATGTTAGGAGAAGGCAAGAAAGTAGCATTGAAAAATCATTTAAGTTAAATGAGAACCAAAGCAGAGAATATGTATACGAGGTAATATTTCTTCTTTTTTTATGTATGTTTATAATTATTGATTCTTGTGATAATAATGTGCAATTCAAAAACTACTCTTATTATTCTTTAAAGTTACTTATTAACAATTTTAAGAAATGCAGAGTTTTTTTTTTATTTGATTGTATTTAAAACTGCTTTCTGAAAACCTGAATCCTGAATTTTATTTTGTTGCATCCGTGTGATTAACATATATCTCTCTTTGCAGTGGCACAAATCTAATCCAGATCAATCACTTTTGAGAGAAATGATCTTTGGGGCTGTATCTATATCGTATCATGGTACTACAATGAAAATTCATACTATTAGGTAATAATAGGCTATGATGCTTTTTATTAGTGATATATTTTCATTGGTTTTTCAATTTGTTTTATTTTTACTTATTTATTTTTTTAATTTCTTACTTTTTGGATAATATTTTTAAAAAAATCAGATGACCATCCCAAATTTATCTTAATACTTGGGTGGGAAAACCATAATTCTTAATTTGCTGCTCTCAGTTATATCCCTTAAATATAATTAGTCATATTTCAATGCTGAAGTTATTTTTGAAAATTTTTCAATAGTTATATAGTAAATTAACATATTGTTAAAATCAATCAAAATGTAAATTATTGACAATGCTGAAATGCTTTTAAAATGTCAGTTTCTTTGTATGAATTATAATTAGAAATGAATTCAAGTTTGAATTAGAACTCAAAAAATTGTATAACTATATTTCAATTTCATTTGATGTATTTCTTTCCCATTATTATGTAATTTCTCTTCAACTGAAAACTATTTTTTTAACAGGTCACCATCACAGATCATGCTTAGTGTTGTCTTTCCTGCACCGCTTCTTCCTCCAAGTTCTCGAAGTTGGTTAGTATTGTTTTCACTTAAATTGGCACCATTTTATTATATTGTAGCAAATTTAATGTACCTTTAGTTGCTTAGTTGAAATGTTCAGTTATAATTATTAGAAACACCATCATTTTCGGTATTGTTAGTTTACTGACTTTTTTTTTAAAGTACTGTTAATTTTTCATCATAGTGATAAATTCAACCAAATGTTTTTGTACTGGGAGAAAAAACTGAAACAAATCAAATTTTCTGAGGCTAATAAATGTTTAAAAATTTATGGTTATTGAATAAATATTAAAAAAAAAAATAGTTGAAAGACATTTCAAAAAGTTATCTTTGAGCAGTTTTTTTCTCCTGAAATCGATATTTTAGTAGGAATTAATATCTATCCACTTTTAAATTTCTAAGTATGACTGAATATTAAATGTTTTAAATGCTTGTGTGGATAGTTTGAATTATACTTTATGTAAAGATTACCTAACATGAAACATTAGATATAATGTAGACTAATTTTACTTAAGTGTCATTAATTTAAGAATTTTCTCCATTCTAAAAGAATAAAATTCTTTTTTATGAAGTTTTGGATCGAATGAATTCAAGATAAATAATTTTGCAATTAGAAATAATAAATTTAATAAATGTTTAAGTCACTAATTACATTAATTTATATTGTTCTGTATTTAGTGAGAATGAAACTGAAGAATCTGGAACTTGGAATTCATCTGTTGAAATAAATATTGACAAATCTGCAGAAAAAAACGATCATTTAGGTAAATAATTTTATTAATTTTAATTTTTTTTAATGTATTGACATTATTTTTATTGGCAATGAATTAATTTCTTGTTTTGTTTTCTCAATTAGCTCATAGTGTTCCTGTCAATGTACCTAGTCGTTTATCTGGTCATTATATTGAATCAAGGGATAGTGATTCGGGTAAGGAATATTATAACTTTTTTCATTTAATATTTAACAAAATGGTTAAAAAAATGAATTGTTTTCAAATTCTTTTGATTTTCCTTCCAGATTCCCTCCAGTCTCATGATGGTCATAGCAGTCTTCCTACAACTCATCTTTCTCCTGAACGTCCCACAGGAGGTCTTCCACGTTCCAGTAGTTATAACAGTTTGCAGAGGCGGATTTTAAGGAACAAAGCGACTAGTATAGAAATGGGTTTATCAAAATCTCATGAAACGACACCTAATGAATCAGTTGTAAGTATTGTTTCAATTTATTCTATTTAACCTTAGCATTTCTGACTTACTTTGCTTATACGCCAAATACATTACAAATAAATGTTTCTGAATCAAATGAATTATTTGTAAAAATTTCATTGCGCTTAGATTAATTTTTATTTTAAAAAAATTAATATTCTGGAATATTCTTTCCTTTCTATAAAATTTTTTAAACTTATGTGTGAGTATTTAAAGTTGCCTTTATTTGATTAAATGAACAACTATGAATGTTGCTAAAACTACAGTTTCAGTCTGTTAGGTATAAGTGTGTTTTTAGAGTACTGAAACATAAAGTTTATAAGGAACTTTTTAACAACAATAATTAATACAAGTAACAAATTTAAAAAAAGACTTGAAAATCATTAGAAAGGGTTCATATATAAGTAAATTTTTAAATAAAGAATAATAACATATATAGAAATAAATAATGTTAAAACAAAATTAAATGAAGAAAAAATCAAGAAAAAATATTTTAAAGAGTCTATTTAAACATTAAAAAAAAATCAGGTATTGAACTTCTTTTAAAAATAAAAATTTGATTTCATTACATCTTAATAATTGTATTAAAATCGAAAAGGGAGGTCTAAGACCTAAATGATGTATTAAAGTTAAAAGTCTGCAGTAAATAGAAGAATTAAAAGTAATTACCAATTGTGTTGTGCTATGTTTAAAAAGAAAATTCTAATATGAAGTCAGTGCAAGAAAATAATTTACTTTTGCACATCAATTAAGCAAAATAACAAGTTAAATCCGAGAAACATGATTTTACAAGGTTTTCAGTTTCCATTAAATGCTTTTAAAAATTAGAAATATTTGAAGATTTTAAAAAAAAAAGAAGCAAAATTAAGATTTATTATTTACCCTGTCAAATAAAAGGAAAGAGTAATCTAGAAAAAAATAGTGGGGGGAAATATTTAGTAAGGAACCAAGTTGGGGAAGGGAAGGGTTGGTTAAAGAGTGCATGTTGTCATCTCCAAAATACATCTATGCCAGATTTAGAAATTCTGGTTTTGATTGCCTAAACAGTCTCGCAGACAAATACAAATATGTACTTGCTTTCCTTACTAATGAAGATGTCATTTCCTTATTATCAGAATATATATACCTTTGATTCCAGGCATTTCATTTTTAATATGAATATTATTTAGTTTTAAATAACATACAACTTAAACATTTTGTTTTTAAAATTATTTATTTATAAATTTGTAATCCATTATATTTAGTATGGTACATCAGGAAATCAAAGACAAAAACAAGAGAGGATCAAGCTTGGATTATCTATTGTTATTAATTTGAAAGAAGATGAAAATAGTCCTGAAAACAAGTAAGTTTGGGGCATTTATACATTTAAAAAAATGCGAAAATGGATTTAAAATTTATTTAAGATTTAACATTGTTATTTTTTAAGCTAAAGGTATCCAAATAGGAACTAGCAATGCTCTTTTCCTTTTGAGTACATGATAAATAATGATAATTAATCCATATAAGTTCAATGGCAAAATATTTCATAATTTGTTTGTACTTGTCTTGTTAATCTTTTATACTAATCTTTTGCTCTTCTTATATGCTTTGTGTTATAATTTATTACTTGCTATTTTATATTTACTATTTTTATGATTAAAATAATATTTGTTTGAAATTAGAGTATTGTTCTTAATGTTTCATTGTAGTAGTTTTTGCTTGGGGCTACTTATTTCCAGTTGTAACTGTGGATATTTTATTAACCTAATATTCTTTGCTATTTGTGTTTTAATAGAACATTTGTAATTTTTTAAAGCTTAATGTAGAACAATAGTGTTTAAAACTTGATTTATTTTACTCAAATGATATATTTGTAATCATTTTAGGCATTTTACTGATTTCTTCTTCACTCACATATCGTTAATTGAAGGTCATTTAATGGAACTAAAAGACACAGTTATCCGAGGATACATTAATCGAAGAATTTTTGTACATTTAATGTTTGAAGTAGGTTTTCTTTTAAAAATGTATTAGATTTGAGTGTGCTTGTATAAAGTTTGAGTTTTTTTTTCTTCTAATTATTGTATGTGTTTTCGTTACAGGGATCCAAACTATTCCAAAGATGCTTACATGACTTGTTCACTGCTCCTCGCCTGCAGAATCCAGAGTGGCTTACCATAATCTCATCTCCTAATCATCGTCATTTAAGTTATGCATTCTTGGAAAGATTCTCTAAACTTTTGAGGCAATTTGATAAAAAGGAAACAAATTTGTAAGTGTTTATGTCGTATGTTAAAGATGTTTGTTTAATATGTTTTTATTATGTTATGAATGTTTAAAATTTTGTTATTCTGCTTATATTTTACCTGCATAAAGTATAGCTTGTACCTGTTATTTAATTTTTAAAATTAAAAATAATAATTTATTGTATTAGAAAAAAAAATTAGTACTTGCATTGTCATATTAAAGATTGCTGATTTTTCTGTTGTATTCAGGTTTTTATTTTAAATTAGATGTAATAAGAAAATTCTAACATATTATTACTTTTAATCAATATACTTTATATGTCTTTCAGACACAAATTTATATTTTAATCCTACACTTGAGTGTTCTTTTCAATCTAATTATATAAAACTTTCTATTTTGTGCTTCATCTCATTAATTCTTTTTATAAATTTTCCATTTATTAAAGCATTTCATTTATTTATATCTACTAAAGTATATCATTGAATAGTTTAATTTTAGCTTACCAGTTTAAAACTACAATAAATCAATAAACATGCAATTCAGACATGACGAGACGTTATTATATTTATTTTCATGTAAGCTTATATGAAAGTACCTAAATAATTCACATTTTCTAAGAAATAAATATGTATTAATGTTGTAGTTTTTAAAATTATCTAAGAAAAATGTTTTACCCTTTTTTTTTTTTTAATATAGAGCAAATGCAAATTTTGTAATACTTTATTCTTTTTAAATATTTTAGTTTTGTGAGTACTCTGTTAACAGCTGTACTTACTCATCATTTATCATGGGTTCCTTCTGTTATTCCTACTGACTCTAAAATACAGTCTACTCAGTCCAGTCATAAGCATGTACCATATTGGGTAAATATATATTTTTTAAGTAAATTTTTTTTCAGTTGTGGCTTTTTTTTTTTTTTTTACTCTGCTTGTACAAAAAGAAAAGAAAAGAAAACATCTAATAAGGAAATTTAATCTAAAAAAATTCATTTGTTTCTAATAAATATCTTTGCAGCATAATTGAGGAATATGTCACTGTTCTTTTATAATAAGCTCTAAAATTCCAATATCTAGATTTCCTTCATTTGTAATCAACAGTCTAAGTGTCATTCTAAGATTGAAAAAACGAAGTAAGCAGCTGTAAGTTAAGAATGAGAGATGGAAGAAAGAATGAGAATATAGAATGTAAATGTTTATATGCCCATTTTCTGTGCATCATATGCTAAAATGTGCTGATTATATATAATAATATTTGTAATATGTATGCAAATATTGTGTTTCCAAAATTGCTTTACAAATCAAGAATAGCATTTTTAGTTTTTCTTGCTTTGTTTTAATAACTTTGTATTCTAAGTTCATTATAAATAGCACACACTTATTTTTTGAATGGTTATGTAGTTTTAGATTTTTATTTTGATAATATGAGGACTAACAGTGTGGAAGTAAAATAAACTGTTTATTTTATTTTTTAGGTGGATTTACTAGCTAAGTCAAGGCCTTATAATCCTTTGTGGGTGCAATTAAGGTATTGTTTTGAATTATATTATCCTATCACTAAACACTAATATTTAAATTTATTGCTGATTTAATTATCATTATGCAAATATGTTTTAATTGAACATTATTATGAGGGTTTTATGATAAATACTTTGGATTTATTAGCTGTACAAATTTTTATATTAAATGTTTCTCTTCATAGTTATGTAATATCAAGGAGAAAATCAGAATAATTGTTTTTGGAAATTCTATGTAAATTATTAGTTGCATTATTTAAATATAAAATTACCCTATTTGTTTAACAATATTATTGCTGTGGAGTTTTAAAAAAATTAATTTCCGTTCACAATTCAATCCACCTATTCAATCAATTTAAATTAAAACTGTTTTTTGATGATGCCAAATTAAATTAATGCTTTCTAAATTATAATGAATTATTTTTATTTTTTTTGTTAAGAAGAAAATTTATACTGTTTTTTTCTTTTTAAAATTTATTGAAAATCTAATGCAAAATTTTATTTCTAGTGATTTATATGGAGCTCTTAGTGTTCCAATTCGGCTGACCAAAACTGTTATAAGAGGGCAAAAGAGAGAAGTAGTCCAAAATTTTATAAGAGTCCTTAGCTATTTCATTCGCTGTAGTGACATCTGCCAAAAAGATTTCGATAGAGCAGAGGAATTTTGCTCTGAAAATGATTGCCTCAGTGCTAGGTGAGTAGTCCAACTGAAAAGTAAAACACAGTAAACATTACCATCCGTCTTTTCTCTTTTCGGTGAAAATACAAGGTCTAATACAGCATCTGACTGTAATTAAAATACTTGTATTAATATAGTTTTACCATTAAGTGTAATTTGAAAATTCAGTGGTAATTTTTCAAAAAATATTAATCAGCTTATCATGTTTGTGAATTATCTTCAAGATATACATTTTTGCTTCTTTTTTATTTCTTCACTGCGTATAAAATTTTATGAATTTTCCTAGATTTAGCAAGGTATCCATTGGTACCACAGAAGTCTTTTTAAGCATAAAAGTATCAAAAATTATTTATTTCAAAATTTTAATTAATTAAAATACTCATATTTGTTATCAAAAGATTCATAAGTTGTGTTCACTATTTATAATTGGGTCTGTAATAATTTTGCTCACATCATGTGTGTAATATTTAATGTATAATTTATCAAGAATAAGATAGTCTAGTAGAATATAGACTATATTTAATAATGTTTGTATACAAAAGCCCAGGAATTGTCTATGTAATATATATATATATAAAAAAGAGAGAGAGAGAAATAATTCATTTTCTTTGAATGTGAAAGAGTAGTTTTATAAAATTGTATAATTGTTAATCCAGATTATTATCAGAATTTTCTTATTTTTATGGATGATCCTAATTTTTAAGTTTTATTTAAATGCTATTGTTCCAAGGAGATAGGAAGTATAAGTAAAACTTTCAAGGACTGTTAAACTGTTTCTAATATAAGCTGGGAATTGGATGAACGCTTTAGCTTGTTTTAGACCCAGTTGGCAGTGTCAGCTGTTTTTAATATGTGTTTAAAGCCTTTACTGTTTTATTTCTTTCGTACCGTTTCCTTCCTTCCCCCCCTCTCTTTGTCATTTTTCTTGTTTGTATTGTGCTTATCTTTATTTATCTGTAGGAATTCTTGATATGCATCCAACTCAAGTTCAACTTTCAAAAAGATTTATTTTATGTGCTTTAAAATTTTCTCTCTTATTTAATCCAGATTTGAGATCATTAAGAATAGTTGAGAGATACTTTATTGTGAACAAAGCTATCTTAGAATCTGTTTTATTTTATATCTGTGATGGATACAATATAATATTTTGGATAGGTGTAGGAATGGTTTAGAAAAGATAATTAATGAATCTATGTATTGAAACTGTATTGCATGATAATATTTGATAAGTTATACAACATCTATTTCTTTGAAGGTCGCCAACTTTTCCAGTGTCTTGTAATGCCTTGAAGACCGACACCAAAGTCACAATATCAACTGCCAGCAGTTGTAGCACCACAACTGAGAAACTCTCTCCTCCTACAATAGCCTCTGAAGTTTGTCTTCCACAAAACTTGCTTTTACCTCAAACAAATGCTGCCTCCCTTGATGCCGATTGTGCCTCCCATTCCTCTAAAGATACCTGTGACCTAACCATTACTCCAACTGAGGATAGGACTCCAGAGGAAAATCTTAGTATTACTACCCATTCTGTATTAGTTCCTAATGGTCCCCATGAGTCAGTGAAGCCTTCTGCATTGGACAGTTTGGGCTACATGAGCCTTGAGGAGAAAATGGAGGCCATAAACCCTTCAAAGCGCCAAGCTCTTAAAGAACAGCCTTCAAACTGTTGCTTGGAGATAGGAAATATAAACTCTAGTGTGTGTGCCATGAGAGAAGGAAAAGAGAATGATCCTTTAACAAGAACGACTTGTGCAAAAGATGACCAGAACTGTGTGTGTCGATCTTCTAAATTAAAGGCCGGTTCTTGTAGTAAAGATTACCTTTCTGCTGATGATCAGCAGTGTAGCATTTTATGTACCAAAGATACTACACTTTCATGTTCCAAAGTGAAAGAATGTGAATCTATTGAAGAAGGTTACCACAGTATGGAAGAACCGCACAGCCCAAGTCGGGACAACCACTTGAGTGAGATGCTGAAGCGACTGGAAAATTGGTGTCCAGAAGGATGCGATGGAATGCCACTTCCAGGGTGAGTATTTTCATGCTTTTAAAAGGACCATTTTTGTGAATTGATTACATTCATAGCTATAAATTAGAACATGATGGAACTTAAGATTTTTATTTTACTGAATATGTTTTAATGCCAAGTTTGATAGTTGAATATTAACATTTAATAATTATATTCTTTGATTTTTGTCAGTATTCAAGAATTAAAATTAAATGTTGCATTGATTAGGTATTCTATTTTAATTGGAAAATCTTCCTACCTTTCAATTTGTCACAATCTAATTAACTAACAGTCGTAAATTATGACATATTAAAAAATAATTTGAATCATAAAGATCAAAATGTACTACTGAGAAGTTCCTATTGAAATAGAACAATAAAATTTGTCGTTTAATTTCTTCTTGGAAGGTAAGAAGGCACCAAAGGAAACCTTCCAAATATTTATTACATTTTTCATTTAAAATCGGTACAATTTTTTTATTGTTCATCAACTCTAAACAAATTATTTCACAAACACTACTTTTACATCAATTCGATTTTTTTTTTAATTCAATGATAACCAGTTTTATTTTTAGATATTTTTCTCTTATTTTAATGAATTTCTGGAGTGTCTTATTTTATTTACTGATTTCATATTCATGTATATTGTAAAAATATTATTTTTGTGTTCATATTATCTTTGTTATAAGTAAAATAAATAAATGTAAATAATTTTAAAGAATTATTATTTTAAGATATTTTAGATTACAGATTTGAATTTCTTTATTTTTTTAATGGTCAAACTGTTGTCTTGAACTGTGTATTAAAAATTGTTGGTCATTCCACAAAAGTATTTTGTGACAATGTTACGATGTAAGTAAAAAGTTTCATCACTTAAATTGTTCATTTGCACTCTTATGGGCATTTTAATATTAATATATTTTGATGTTATGCTTTTCACCAAATTGAATTGTATGTTCAAAATGCTTAAAAGTAAATAAAATACAAAGCAGAAAATATGCATAAAAATAAAATTATCAGGAAAAAAAATATTTTTACAAAATTCAATTTATTCTCTCAGATGAGATTTCTATGTGTCTTAAAAATTATAAGATTCTAAAACTTTTGTCATTTTTTCTTTTCCTTCCAGCCTTGATTTTCGTCAGCCGAGTGCTCAATATGAAAATTGATTAAAGAGAAAGATGTATATACAAAGCAAAATTGTGACCAATCTTTGCTGAATACAAAAAAAAAAAAAAAAAAAAAAGAGGGGGAGAGAGGATACTGAATTAAGATTTTAAAATACCTATATTTATAAAATATATTGTTTTACTTAATTATTTATAAAGTCAAAATCGGTGATTTTGTAATTTAGATGTAAATTTCATTCCCAAATATTTTTTTATCAGACTTGTAAATAGGGACTTAAATCATTATATTTATAACTGCCTAAAAATAATAAACAAATTCTGAAATTCTTATGCAAAAAAAAAAAAAAAAAAGTAGAATAACCCAATCAGATTATTATATTACCACATATTTTACAGGCTTCAGCAACTTGGTGAAGATATGGAGCCATCTCCTTACAAGAGTTTAGGCTGGTCACTTATGGCAGATGTTTCAGATCATTATTTATCAGATTTCTGCTTACAAGGCATATGTGGGCCTATTCGAGAAGATGAAATTCAAAGGGATCTTCTGCAGAAAACCCAGGTTAGTCACAGTTTTATTTATAGAATATTGTTCTGTATTATATGGTCTATAATGAATGCTGTCTTGCTCTTGAATTTTTTTATTTATATTTTATAATATATATTGTTTTAATTAATATAGATTCATATATTGGGTGAACCTGCATCAGAAGCAGTATGCATTGTTGCGGATACAGATAACTGGTATGTTATGATAGGAATAACTAATATATTTATATATTTCAATTGCATTTATGCACAATTGATATGTTCAGTAGTGTTACAATTATGATACTTGGTAGCCGAGATGTACTGCTGACATGGATGCACAGTACAAATATTAAAAAACTGTTAGACACTTTAAAATATTTTTCATCAAATTACTTATTTAATACTGTTAGAAATTTTTGAAACAAAATTCAATGCTTTAAATCTTGCAGTGAAATAAATCTAGATAAAAGTTTATCCACTTAACTCCTACTACAGCCAGCTTTTCATACTACATCCTCTCAATTTCAAATTATGAATTGGTAACGTTATTGAATCTTCATTTTTTCTTCAAATATTATGTCTAACTTCTTCAACAAATATAAATCTCCCCGAATCATTATTTTTTGTTGAAATAATATTTGTCAACTTTGAAAATAGCCCTTTCTAAAGATTTAGTTGATTCTAAAAGTAGAAATAATTTCATTTATATAATTTTCCAATAATGGCAATTGACTCCCCAGGCTATTTTATATCACCACCAACTAATGCTGGTTGGTCTGGCATGTGTTTACAACATTGTGAAGTCCTGTCTACTTTATGTGTTGATCTTATTGATTATTCTTTTCTATTAAATAGATAAAGTTGTTTGTAATTGCTATATTCATTTTGAAATTACCCTTTATCATATGGAAATTTTGAAAATCAATTACTTAAAAAAACATTTTTGTATTGTTTTGACATACAGATTCAATATAATTTGTAATTGGGTATCAAGGAATGTTTTTAAAAAATGCACAGTAAAAGATACATATATATTATTATTTTTAGGACGGTTCAACTTTTGTCTAGCCATTGTACGGGATGTGAAATTCCTGGAAATCTTGGAACTACAGTTGCCATGTCATCTTTAGTTAGTGGAATTTGCGATTCCATCATGAATATGGTTGAATTAGGAATCCCTCCAGAATCTGTAAGTGTTTTGGAGAAAACTTTTGTGCTTAGATTCAGATATTTTAACCTTTCCTTATAGCCTTTATAAGCAAACAGGGTGTCAACCTGGATCATGACTAGTAGCGAATTTCTAAACTTTTCAAATTTTACATAAACTTGAAGTTGGGAAAATTGCTCTTATAATTGGAATTATTTATATTTGACTCAATAAATATACCACTTTATCAAATCAATTTTTAAAAAATGCTGCTAATCAGATTTAGTAAAATATGCTTGTTCTATCCTATTCTAAACAACAGGAATAAAACTGACCAAGGTATGAATCCATTATTTTAAATCAATGCTTCAAAGGAAAAATTATCCATTTCCTCAATGTGTGGGACTCAGACCAGATGTTTTTAGTTTTTAAAATTAAATAACGATAAAACATTTCATATTTTCCTTTACTGTGAATGATCTAATCCGTACTGAAAAAGTTTTTGTGAAAATGGCTACCTTTTGTAATATATAGTATATATAATATAGTATAAAGTATATTTATATTTGTTATTAAAAATTATTAAACATGGGTTAATGTATTTTGAATTGGAGCATTTATTTAAAAAATTTCAAATTATTGTATTACAATTAGAAAAAGATTTTATATGGAATTATTAAAATTAATTGCCTAAAAAAATATACTAGGAAATAGCTCATTCATTTTGAAATAAGAAAAGCTATTTCTTCTATAGCAACCAGTTTAACACCTTTTTTTTATTTTCTAGTGTATCATATATTTGGAAGATAGACTACAGGAACTTTACACTCGTAGTCAGACATTGGCCGATTATATTCGAAGTTGTCGGTTTCCTGTTCCTCAGGCAAGAATTGCAAGCGCACTGAATGTTGATGTCAGTGATTTGCCACTTTTGATATCCATTGCTTCGACACATTCACCTAATTTATCTGTATATAATCGGTGATTTTGCGTTATTTATTTCATATGAGTGCTGTAACTTCTGGAGGTGTTAAGAAGTGAAACAAAGATTGAGCTACACAGATAATTTTTGATAAACCCCCAAAACTTTCGTGGGTAGTATGAATTACCCTTATGAATAAAGATGTATATGCATTTATTTATCAGAAAATTATTTGGTAACAAATGGAAAAAGATATTCTATTATTGATTGGTATTTGCTCATTAGGTATCCAATTTTCCTTGTTATATATATAACAGAGTAAAAATCTGATTAAAGTATTTTAATAAAGTTAAGGAAGTAGATTTACCAATATACGTAAATGTATCTAAGTTTTATAAAGTGATATTTTTGTTAAATAATATGTTGAATTTTATTGTAGTTTCCAAACATTCTTTGAAACATTTGAGAATTTGCTTATAAGATTAGTGAATGCTTAGTATTCATGTATTGCATTGAAATAAATTATCTGAAATTTTATAATTCTTAGTATAGAATAATAAAAGAAATATAAAAATTGTATATTTTGCATTTGTGCAGCAAGGAACTTCTTAGTTCTATTAAGTCTGCTTATCGTAATTTTATTTTGGTCCATATCAGTCAGTTCATGTAATTAAAAAATATCCTTCCATGAATTATTGAATATATAAAGCATAAATAGCAAAGGAATTATTACTTTATTTCAGTGCAATAATATGTAGTATTTGTTGCTTTATCTACAGCAAATTTTTTTCAACTTGTTGATAAGATTTAAAAGTATGATTGTTTTATTTACAAGGTGTTTGAGAGTTATAGAATCAGTGTTCTTGCTTTTAACACCTACATTGCTTATTTTGGTTCGATTCCTGTCATGCTCATTTGTGAATATTTTCATAACATTCCAGATATTTACAAACATAAAGTATTTTGAGTGATTGTAGAAACATGAATGAATATATATATTCATTGAATGCAAGTGCTTTGAAATTCTTTATTGTCATTCGTTAGTGTACATTATTGTGTTTCAGAAGTTTTCTATATCCATTTTCTAGTGTGAGTGCGCGTGTATATTTTTAAAAATTTGGAAATCTATTTTTGCTCTATTGTGCCTGTTATGTGTTGTGACGACTTGTATTGCTTTAGTGTTTTTGTACATAACTTTGTTTTTGAATATATAAAAACGAGTATTTCTATTGGGAGAGAATTTTAATTACATAATGATATGGTTGTGCACTTTTCATACTTTCATGTCTAGTTATGTGATGTAATTTACTCAGTTCTTTTTTTTAACTTTATTTATGCATATCAGGATATCTAATACTCAATGTTGTATATTGTTTTTGGAGAGAATTTTATTTAAAAAGGTTGCAAGGAGAATCTGATAAATTATTTTTGACAGTATATAAATTTGTTGAAGAGTGTATGTAAATATATGGAGTATTTCTTTTGAAGTTGTAAAAAATGTTTTTTTATGAGTTGTGATGCCGTTTTCTGTGGCCAAGAGATAACTGTACAGTTCAATTTAATGCTGAAATATATTAAACAGGTAAAGGCATCATCTTAAGATGCTTTGATGTTGACATATATCAAAATATAGTTTTTATTTGTATCATTGATTTGTTACAAAGAATAATAATTCATATACAAGTTCTGCATTATAGAGGTCCTTAACAAATAGTTATCTAGAAACTATTCCCTATATTTAAAAAGTTAATAAATTTTATATGAATAACTTCCTGAATAAAAAACTGTTTAATATCCTTTGGTGAAAGTGCATGTTAGTCATTTTCATCGCAGAAAATATTTTAAAATCGATTCTCTTGGCCATAGACTTTCATAGTATAATATTTAAACTTTTGATTAGCTTTTTTATAACAATGCCACCATGAAACTGCCTCAAATGTGACATGTCTTGTTTGTCTTGTCTAAATTAAATCTGTAAATATTGAACATATTTTGATCAAGTTTCAGAAAGAAATATATTTATGTATTTTTTCCTTTAAATATGTCTTGAATTGTATCTAGTTGTCGGGTTTTGAGAGAATCTGTTTTATTTATTTTTGAGAATAAAACTATTTGTGAAACCTAGTCAGATGTATTATATCCTTTGCTTGTAGTATTCTTTATAAAATCAAATTATAAGCCACAGATGAGATATTTTTATCAAAATATTCTAGTTAATTAAGCTAGTTTAGATAAAAAAAACTTCTACTGTTGTGGTCCTACTATAACAAATGCTGTAATCAAAAATTTATTTATTCACATTTTAGAGAGAAAAATATATAAAACCTATAACATGAAATACTACTTGAAATTTAGACTGTAGTATCTATAATTTTACTGATTTCAATTAAGAATACATACATTATTTCATTTATTAAATGATCACACGTTTGTGTATATTTTATAAAAACAATTTATTTCGGTGATCTGTACAAGAGATGAGAAATGACTCACAGAACCTTGTATCGTCCTCTGTTGATAGGTTGGTATGAATGTTGCTGTAAGACAATGAAAAAAGTTTTATTAATTATTAAAAACATAATAGATAAATTTGAAATGCGAATGGAAGAAAGTGGAAATTCAAGTGCAAAATATGTTGGTTAAGTATAATGAATTCATCAAACAATATTTAACTGACTAGTCTACTTTATTAATTAACCAATCTATTATTCCACTACTCTTTTCAAAATAGGAAATGCTATTATAGATGCCAAATATTTTAGTACTAAAATGAAAAATGCAATTTTTTAGATAGTAGAAATAAATTTTAGTTTTTAGAACATTAAAATCATTTAGCTGTTGCTCTATTAAATGGAATCTCTCTATATAAGATAAGTTACTTACTAAATATTATAAATTGAATATATATTATTTTTATGCAAAATAAAGATATTTCTAATTCAAAGATAAAACTTATTGTATGCATGACTTTTCCCAGCATTATTTCAAACCTAAACAAGGCATTGTCCCCAAAATTAACAAATTTACAAATCAATTGAAAAATAAGGAATTCTTCCTTATCCAAATATGAAAACTATTTTTTATCTAAACAGTATTCAATTTTGTAAAATTCAGGACTATTTATGCTATGCTAAAGAAGTAATTATTAAATTTTTTAGTTTCATTTGTTTACTGAAATATAATTTAGCTCATAGTGTTTTAAATTCAGTTTGGATGGGTGTAAATGAAAATGATAAAATGCAAAACTTTATTTTTACTAACCTACATTAACAGCAACCATTCTTAGCTGCATTATATACATTAAAAAAAAAAATTAAATACTTACCAGTTTGACAAGTTCCTCTTTGATGAGCCTAATAAATTCTGCTCTGGCTTTAGAGACTGCTAATTCATTTGTACTCTCAATTGCTAGATAGAGTTTGCGGTCACCTTCTTTTGGCTCCTTGCCTGGGGGATAATAAGTTCCTCGTACAGTAATACCTGCTTCTGAATATTCACTAATTTGTGCAAGAGCTTCCTATAAAATAAATGAAAAATGATAAGTTCATAGTGAATTTAGATTTGAAATTCAATTTCATTAATTCGTTTTCATAGAAATTATCTTTTTTCATTTAAATATTGATTTTCTATGTATGGCAAATAAGTCTATTTCTGAAAAGAAAGTTATGTACATTTTAACTGTATAAATTTATAAACTGATCTTTTGTGGAATTAAATTTGCAACAGGAAATTTCAAAGAGACTGCCTGAATAGTGTTAATAAAATCCATTAAAATAAGAGAGCAAAATTAGAATAAATATTTACATAACTGAAAATATTTTAACCATGCATTTTACTGTCATTACAAATCATTGTATTAATCGAAAGATTAAGACAACACCTCTTATAATTCAATAAATCTCGCTGCTTACCTTTGATGTGACTTTCCACCTAGCTTGTTGAGGGAAATCATTAATTTCCAGTTCTTCTTCATATTTGCGAAATGTTTCCACAGCCTGTTCATCATCTTTGCCTTCTTCATCTGCTTTTGGTTGATAGTTCAGTTTAGCATGGAGCTTTTCTGCTCGCTGTTCGGCGAGTGTTTTGGCCTGATATATAAAGAAAAAGATTTAATTTGAAGAAAGATGTATAAAGACTATTATCACATTTCCCTAAATGAAAAATATTAATTGAAGTATAATTTTCTCAAATAATAAAAGAAGTTTCACATTGATATAACAACTAAAAGTTGTTAAAAAAAATTAACTTGATGAACTTCAACAACAACAAAATTTTTTTTTTGATTTGCAGTTTTATTTAACTGTTTATTTTCATTTTTACACTTTCTAAAGAACCAAATTACCACCAATGTAATTTTTTACTAGTTCATTTGTATATCAATATGAATTGTTAATTTTAAATTCTTACTAAACATCCTTTTTCCAATTTTTTTTCACTTTTAAAGCAATGAAAAACTTTACATTATATATATATATATATATATATATATATATATATATATATAATTATTGGCCAAAAGTTTTTTTTAAGTAAAATTAATACAAATTTTTATTAAAAGGGGGGAGCAATATATGTCAAAATGGAGCAATAACAATATGATGCATTATCTTGATGACCCTTGAGAGGCACCTTACAAGTATAAAAAATTAAAAAATAAAATTCTGGGACTGCCTATTTACTGATTACAATACCTCTTCTTATGCATACATACCTCTTAAAATGTCCTATATACATATAGAACATTAGGATTAGGTTTCATAAGTTGAAAATTCTTTAAATATGGAAGCTCATAATATTTTATTGATTGCAAAAATATTTATAATGAATGAGATGAGATTCAAGCTTTTTATTTTTAGACATATTTAAATGTTTATCTTTCAGTAAAATTAATTTTTGAATAAGAATTTTCTTTTCTTAGTAGAATCGGCCATGTTGGAAATAAATGTTATTCATATACATTTGTAACTGAAAAGTAAGGACGATATGCAAGCTAGATAGATATATTTATCTTCTAAGAAAATCATTATTAGGAATAATGAGGAGTAAATACTAATGCTTTGTGAATTTAAACATGAAGAATAAAATAGTTAAATTCATTTGAAAAGAAGGGGAAAAAACATTTCACCATCTTACCGATATTACAGGTGTACCAAGATGTCCTTTAAGTACAGCTTCTGCAGTCTGCTGTGCCTCAGCACCAATATTCCTTTGTAAGCTGATGCGGGATGCAAGTTTTTTAGCCAGTTCCAGCTTCTCAGCACTAGCTAGTGTACCACTTAATGGACTAGTTCCAGTGGGCAAGACGATTTCTTGGACTCGTTTTTTGGGTGCCAGAAGAGTTTCAATTTCTTTATCAATGTCTGCTTCAGCATCCTCATCATCTGAATCTTGAAGTCCAAGAGCAGCTTTCTGAAATTTCTTTTTTTCATTAGCAAGTTGGGCTTCAGCTTCATCAAATTTGAAGCCTTTACCAGAAAATCCACTGCTACTTTTTACTTTCTTGCCTTCCTGCAAAGTAAAAATGGTATTTTTAATATGCCATATTGCTTATATTTAATACATCCATTTTTAAATACTGAAAATATGTCGTAAATAAAATTAAAACCGATATTCCTTTTAAAATTGGCAGTATATATAAAATTTGCTTCATAAAATAAAATCTACATAAATTTGGGAATACTGAAAATTTTTTTAAAAAAACTTAGATATTCAATCTATTTTCTGATGTAATATACTCATATTTAGAGGCTCCATGAAAAATTCGATTACTAATGTCATTAAAATTTAGATTCAAGATCTTAAAATAAATTGAACTGAAAAATTTTGAAAATTGGGAAATCATTTAAGATTTATTTAGCTCGCTTGAAAATGTTTTAAAATAGTTTCTAAAAAACCATCAAGTATTACAAAAATTAGCTGCTTTTGGATACCATTTCATTCATCCAGACTATTAACTTTTTAAGCTGTTAAATAATAAGGAATTAATTTTTTAAAAAAATATTTCACCTTATTATTTGATATGATTAAAAAACACAAATTCAATTGATTAAGTTTACTACAAATTAAAACAAAAGTTAAAAATCTTTTAATGCGCTAACAATTTATAAAAAATATGTAATTGAACATTCTAATGGATGAATTCAAATTCCATCAGAACATTTAAAAATATTTAAATAGTGTATCTAATTAAATTAAAATTGTTATTAAAATTAAAGAAAAAGAATTGTACAAACATGAAATTAATATCATTAAAATGATAACTTTTTTAGTCATGACATAATGTAACAATGGCTATTTTTGTAAAAAAAAATTGTTTTGGAAGATATTAACTTCAATTTCCGTTCATATCTTCCAAAATGATTCCTTATCTAGTAACAGTTGAGCTTATTTTTGCAATTGATTAAATTTTCGATTTGAAGCCTACTAATTTATTTCTTTTAAATCTTCTTCCCTCTGACTGAATATCAGTTTTGGTGACACAGTAAACCATCTCCAGAAAATTTATAATATTTTGCAGCTACATTAATTAGTTAAACATTGCACAGGACTCAATGAAGTGACTTGAAATTTGTACGATGTTTTATTTACATTTGATTATACCATGTATATAATATTATAGAGACTTTCATACCATTTCTTGCTTTAATTTATATTCATCCCATAATTTCTGGAGGTCTTCTGGCACAGTATTACCACTTTGCTCTAGTGCTTTGATGATATCCCCAGCATATCTTCCTTGTTCTTGAGTTACAAATGTATATGCATAACCTTTATTACCAGCACGGCCAGTTCTCCTAAAAAAGAAAATTCATATTCCAAAATAAATTTCACTGAGAGATAAAAATTTGATAAGTCTAAAAATAAAAATTTTGAATTAGTCAAATAATGTATAGTAATAAAATGATGACTCTTGATTATATTATTCAATTATATTAAAAAAATCCAATTTAAAAGAATCTTGATTTTTAGAACAATAACTTAATACCAGACTTATATTGAAAATTATCAGTGTTTTTTTAATTGTATAGAGATTATTTTACTTTAAAATCTTAATTTCAATCAATAATGCTCTTTTTAAATTAATTTCATATCTATAGTAATAAATGACAAAAACCTCTACGAAAACCAGCAATTCTATAATATTTTTTCAATCTAACATTCCTGTACTGTAAATGGTAAAATAAAACTAAATCTGGATAATAGCTCAAATTATCTCATTGTTAGCATATTTTATTATATTATTACAAATTTGTAATGCTACTTCTGAGCACAGTTTTTTACATTGTAAGAAAGAAAATTTTACAGATAGCTCAGATGGATGCTGAGCAGATAATTGATCAATGATCACAAACAAAATAAATTTTCAAAATCAATTGGAATTTTGGTGTAGGACCATCACGACTGTGATTATGACAATCCTTCTAGAAATTTAAACAATTATCATCTTTGGAAACTATAAAAAGAGGGACACTAAGTAGGAGTGAATTAATGAATTAAGTATTATCAAGAACAGGTGTGAAATACTACGACAGCATTGTATCATATGTTGAGGAGCCACTGCCTACTCACTACTGACTCTTAGTCTAGTCAGTAGTTCTGCTTAGTGAGGAAACAATGGTAAACAGCAGACATTTGAGTTTGAAAACCCTTTCTTTCAGCAGATTTCTGTCTGTACATTTCATGATTATTAAATACTGATTTGCTGCTTATGTACAATTAATTGACAGATTGTTTTTTTCTCGCACACTTGGCTGTGTTTTGAGGTCTAAGTGTTTGCATTTTCGAGTTGCATAAATGTCTTTATTAGTTATTTATAGACTATTTCATCTTTTACTAACCACACTGGACCTATTGGTGTTGATTTAACAGAATTCTGCAGGGAATTTAATATAATATAAAATACCAGATTATAGTATCATAAAAAAAATTTCTATACAATTTTATTTTATTTTATTCTTGCTCCTTAAAAATAAACTTGCGATACTTAACAATTTTAATATGCTAAAATAAATCCTGACCTGGACTCATACTAAAATCACTGATTAAAAAACTGGGAATTTTTAATGGCTCCTGAATAAGAATGTATAATTCAGTAGTTCTTATAAGAATATTTTATTATCAAAATAAAGAAAAAGTGTACTTACCCACATCTGTGCACATAATCTTCAATATGATTTGGGCAATCATAATTTACAACTAATATGAGGTGTTTCACATCCAGACCTCGAGCAGCAACAGATGTTGCTATCTAGAATGTAACAATGTCAGTAAAATCCTTTTTTTTTAGTTTATAATAATCATGACATCATGAGTAATAACTATTATATTACTCATATATATGTGTATGTGTGTTTGTGTTTCAAAACATTTATCTTTCAACTGAAGAGCTTGAAACAAGGTTTATCTTTAATAAGCAATAAAGAAGAACAAATTTTGTTAATTAATAGACAATTACTAAACAAATTTAACGTCTCATACAATAAGCTATGCCATTAAATAAAAATTACAAATCTATACTTAAACATCAATTTAAGAAGTAAGATATTTAATTTATATAAATGATGCTATCATACAAATAATTCATTCCTACAGCTACTGCAATTAAAGTAAAATCATATAACCAACTAAATAAATATTCTTGACTATATGTTATATCTACAAATTTGAGTACATACTTTATTATCCTGTCAACCATTTTTGGCAAATCAAAAAATGGTTGCCATTTTATTACTTATATGCCAAGATTGGTTTGCTGCATATTCAAAAGCATTCAAAAATTTTGGCCATCAAAATGAAATTTGATGTGTTGTTGACGGATCAACAGGATAGTATGTATGTACCCAAATTTGCTAGCATTCATCTATTATGGTTAAGGAGAAAAAAATCAAAACACATATTCTAATATTTATTATATTTGGCCTTTTAAAAAATTTTGACCATCAATAATAAATAATTACTTATTTGAAGATTTCAAAAATAATGTTTTTAATCTCAAATTTGCTTTTATATATAAAGACTGCAAGGTGGCTTTCAATTTAGAATTAGACAAGCTTAATCTTTATTTACAAAAACTGAACTATGCGGTATTTTTTTAAAAATATTAAATTGCTAATTCTGATAATTTTTATTGCAGTTTGTCCACATATCTTATAATTTTGGTTCACTTTGCAATGTCAGACTTTGGCCAATTTTCGGAAGATAGACATTATTTGTGTGCATGTCAAGAAAATAGGTATTTATTTTAAGCCTAATTTTTAATTCATATCATGGTTGCTAGAGAAATAGTAAGCAGTTAAAGTGTAACATAAGTAGTTGATTTACATTGGATAGTTATTTGAGATAAGTAACAAGAATAAAAAAGAAATAGCCTATAATATTAATATGCATTTATGAAAGTTTGTTCACCCTTCTTTGAGCATTTATATCTATGTAAATGGTTTCATGTGATTTATACCTTCTTGTTATTTACACTTCTAATTCTCTAGTATCTTGGAAAGTATGAATAAGAAGTATCTGACTTGTATAATCAAACTGCAAACTTGAAGCAATACAAGTGATGTAATACCAATCATTAAAACAGCCCAAGAATGATAAAAAAGTTTTAATTTGAGTAGTTTATCAAATAAGTGAAAATAAATACTAAGAAAAAATATGTAGATGACATTATTAAGAATTAGAATTGAAAATTTCTTAAAACTTACCAATACACTAACTTTACCAGCTTTAAAATCACAAATGGTTGAATCTCGATCAAACTGATCAATACCTCCATGCAGAGCCATGCAGTTATAGGATGCTTTAATTAAGTCTTTTAATAACAAATCAGCATTTTCTTGTTTGTCTACAAACACAAGAGCACTGCCTTGATCTTGATAGTACCCTAAAAGTTCTAAAAGTTTTAGGAACTTTCCATCTTCTTCTATGACCACAACATGTTGTTCAACATCCTTGCAGACAACACTTCGACCACCAACTTGAACTTCAATAGGCTTGGTCAATATACGGCGAGCTAAAGCTTCCATTTGTCGAGGGAATGTAGCAGAAAATAGAACAGTCTGTCGATCAGGTCTTGTGCCATCAACAATTCGCATCACCTTTTAATTTAATAGATAATATACTGTTTTAATCTTAACAATAAAAAAATAAGCAACGAATAATTATAAAAATGGCATCAATATCAAATAACATATTGTATGGAAAATGTATAAATAGAAAACTTTGCTTTTATTGCACAAATAAATACAGGAAAATAATGTGAAATTTTTCCAAAACTGAATGGGAATATTAATCTATTATTTAATTAAATAAATTGTTGATTTAAATAGTATATGCACATTCTTAATGGAAAATTCATATAATATAAAAATTTACTTTAAGTAAAGATAATGAATGGTGCTTACTTGAGGTTCAAAACCCATATCAAACATCCTATCTGCTTCATCAAGAACAAGGTATGTCACCCTTCTGAGATTTGTCACTCGACCTTTAGAACAGAAAGTAAATATGTAAATAAACAAATAATAACAAGAGATAACAGAACAATAATTATAATAAAAACAATAAGCATAAACTGTAATAAATTACTGAAAATAAAATATTATCAATTAAAAAAAAACTTTTATGTTATAAGTGTGGGAATGATTATTATACACTAATCTAAGTTTTTTCTTCAGAACCAGCATTTTAAAAAAGATTCCATCTTTCTGAAACTTTATGCAGAATAAAAGTTAAGAGCGCAAAGATGTCAAAGAACATACAATAATGTACTGAATTATGAAACTTAAATCATCAAATGAAAGTACAGAATTTTTTTTGCTTTTGAATATAGTATTTTAATATTTGCAACCATTAACAAATACAACAAAACAAAAAAAAAAAAGTTCCAAAATTTAACACTATATTATTAATAATATGAGAACAAATTAGCTTACAACATCAACTTATTAACTTACAACATAATTTTTTAAATATTCTATTCTATTTTATTTGTTCCTCAAATGGATTATTTATCTTCTATTTTTGGAAATAAAATTACAATTTTCTTTCATATAATATTCACACAGGTTCAACAATATACATATGAATAGTATACAGGAATGGCAATTAGAGCAGTATATATAAAATGTAAAACAGACAAATATACTTAAGTATATGCAAGATTTAAAAAACAAACAAACTTGCCACTATTTGCAGCCAACATGTCAATCATTCGACCTGGTGTACAAACAATTATTTCAGCCCCACGTTTTAATTCAGCTATTTGTTCCGATATTCCAGTACCACCATACACACAAACAACTCTCACAGAAAGGGCTTTAGTAAATTTCTTGCACTCTTTTGTGATTTGCATCGCCAATTCTCTCGTAGGTGTCATTATAATTGCTAAAGGAGAAAAATTTTTTTGAACTATATGGGAAAATAAAACTGCAAGTATTAAATATTTATTATATATACAAATGAGACTGTAGATGTACAGAATGGATATAATAAAGGTTATGTTATTATTTAATAGTTTGATCTTTTTATGTCAAAAATAGTAATTATGTTGATAAAAGAAACACACAGAAGTAAAATGAGTATTCAAAGAAGAAAAAAAGGAAAAAAGAATAATAAGAATTTAAATTTCTTTGTTTAAATCTTGAGCCCTATCATCTTAATATAAGTTATTTTACCTATTGGGCCATCATCTGCTTCCAGAGCTGGTTGATCCAAAATATGTCGATACATAGGTAATAAGAAGGCAAGTGTTTTGCCAGAACCAGTTTTGGCAATTCCAATTAAATCTTTTCCAGACATAATACACGGAATAGCTTGAGCTTGAATGGGTGTTGGCTTTTCATAGTTATGCCTAAAATGATAAATAATATAATGTAATTTAAATGTAAACATTTAAAATTATTCAAAAGAAAGAAAAGTTAAACACAAATCAAGGCATATATATACATAAACTTACTTTTTCAGAATGTCTAAAACTTTTTTGCTCACTCCACACTGAGCCCAATTTTTAATTGGTTTGGGGCAACCTTTACCTTTGACTTTGATGCCTTCCAAGTCATTTCTCATAGCTTCAACTTCTGAAATGTTATCAAAACAATATATTAAATATTACCATCCACAATAATTATTTGAACAATAGCAGAATTGCAGTAAAAAAAAAACTCCTTCGATTTCAAAAATCCTTTATGCAGAATTAACATGAAATTTAAATTGCTTTCTATAAACAAAAACTTTCAATTACAATATCAGAAAGGTTATTTTGTTTTTACAGGGATTTTATTCATCCTAAAGTGAAGATTTCAAAATTATCACAAACTATTTCTAAAAGGATTTTCATTGCACTCAGCAAGAATGAAAATTATGCAATCAATAAAAAAAATTTATTTTATTCTACTTAATTGGAATAGAATCATATATGCTCGAGGCATTTGTAAATGTATACTGAAATGCCGTGGGGAAGAATCTTTTCTCCGGAACCATCTTTATTTTAAATAGTCAAGTTTTTACCATATTTCCTCATGTTCTTTATATTTTCTACTACATGATCTAAATCAATTTCTTTTTACCAATTTAGCCTGTTTTTCATACACTACAATGTTAAAAGAAACTGCAAAATCACTTAGTGTATATCAAATCAATTTATCAATGATTCTTTATTAACACCATATATATAATTAATTAATATTTACTACTCCTTCATAATTACCCCCAAAAGAACTTAAAAATGTTAATATAAATCCAAGAATGAGAGTAGAGTTTCTTTATACAGTAAGCATAGAGAAACAATACATTTCTACAGTAAACTGTCTATTTTAGGAGGGGGGACTTTAAATGGAAATACACAAGAAGGAAACTTTTACCCTGATATTTAATACTTAAATGAATGTAACGCAATTTTAAAAGAAAATCAGAAAATTAAATGAGTTTCATAAAAATTAATGGCACATAAATAATTATTAAAAATTATGATGCAATAGCAAACAAAGTATGCTCTTAACTATTTAATTTTTTTAATACCTTCTGAAGTCATTCTTGCAAGTTCAGGTACTTCAACATAAAAGTTTTTACGAAATGGTTGGTATGTAACATCTTCTTTAGTTACAGTGAGCAGTTTCTTTGCTTTGTTGGCTTGAAGGTTAGACATAGCTGATTGTAGATCATCAGTCTCTTCTTCAGATGAGTACTAAAGCAAACATATTGAAAAATCATGAATATATATATTACTTTTTACCAATTTAAGAAATTTTTGTTTAAAATAAAATATTTTCCTCATCATATTTTTTTAAAAACTATGATCAAAACAAGTTTTGGCTGTAAATTAAAAAAAAAATGTTTAATATCTAATAACTGTAATTTCAAAAATAATAAATGATAGATAAAAATGAATGCAATACATACATATTTATTTGAGAAATTAAAAATTCATGACATGTTGCTTTATTTATATACTAAGCAACATGGTATTATGTATATAGCAATATAGTTTTTTTAAAAAAAAACTTTTAGGAAAAACTTTTTTTTCTATTGCAAAGACTAAAATTAATTCAAGCACAAAAATCTATATTTAATTAAAATTAAAAAAATAACCAATAAATAATTTTGATAGGCATATTCAGTATAAAACTTCTTCCTATTAAGAAAAAAAATAAAGATTTTGAAGATTTCTAAAAAATTTAATATATATATGCAATGTGAACTCTTTTCTTAAATGTTTTTATTCTTATATTATTTTATTGCGATCTAATTAGGATATAGAAATTATTTAATTTTTTAACCACCATTCATCAAAATTTATTTGCCTCATTATTATAAAATTTACTCATCATCCTCTTAAAACAATATTTTATAATGCATTAAAAAATCTATACTTCTAAAAGTATCCTCATTAACCATAAACTCACTTAGAGATCTATAAATGTAATAAATAATTTAATGCAAATTCATCAAAAATTCCAGAAACTAATTGCATTTTAGTTTAAGTTTATTTTACTTTGAATGTGGATTTTATATTTATGCCAGTTTATTTTAAAATAAGTAATGAATATGCTGTTAAACCTCTAAAGCATCTTGGTCTTGCTCCATCAATTCTCCCTTAGATTTTGTGTTTTTCTTTTTAGCCATGCCAACAATCATTGTAACTTTAGCACCTGCTTTTTCCTAAAAGAAGAAGAAGAATAAATTAACATGTCTGCAATTTCTTAAAAAATAGTAATCTCCTCTACATAATACAAGAGATTTATAAATGACTAATAAGCACTTTAACATATAAGAAAAGGTTTCATGAATATTCCATTAACCATTTTGCACTGGTCAACGAATTATAAAAGTTCAGGAAAAATAAAAACATTAACAAAATTTAAATCTCACAATCACAAATGTTGTAGAAAGCATATGTCAAAACATAAATTGAAGCAAAGAGCTACAAATATGCGAATAAGTATGTCCCCCCATCTTTTCTATTTATTTAATGATTTTTAGTCACAATATACATTATCTATCAATTGTATTTATTGCCTGAGAGATTAAAACAAATAAAGGAATAACAGATATATATTTAAAACAAAAGTAATCTTTACCCATTCTTGAAATTTCATTAATTTATTCAAGCAAACAAAATTAAACTAGTTAATGAAAAAAAAAAAGAAAAAAAGCTGGAACTATTATACAGAATTGAAAAAATACATAACAATACAATTAGCTTTACAGAATAATTATTTATTTCAATATAATTACACAAAGTGTGTATGCATTTAATCATAGATCTTTTCAAAAAATATATAAAATGAACTCAAAAGTTCTACCCGTTTCTGAATATGCAAATTTGCAATGGAATTGATATCACACATGATGATGTAATGTCATAAATCTCTGCCATTCAAACATGTGGATGTTTCCCATATAAATGCATCGTATCTCACAAATTTAATCATCTAAAAATAATCTTAGAATGTATAACATAGCAAGTGAGAAGGTGCACATAAGACTTTGTTTGTTGTTCTGTAAAAAAATACAGTAGTCACAATGTCTGTCAAGTTTATGGGAATTATGCAATAGACAAAAGTACAGGTCATCAATGGTTTTGTAAATTTAGATAAGAAGACAGAAGGTGCCAAAGTCAGGATAGGAGTTGATGGCCCACATGTTGGAAAAGATGATATTGGTTTAGCCATAAGAAACAACTGAAACCCAACAGTGCAAGAATTAGAGAAGACCTTCAACATACCCTAGAGACAATAGTTGAGAGACGATTGATAAAGTTGGGTTTTTCAAGAATGTTGGATTGTTGTGTTCCACGTAATTTGACAGCTAATCAACGAAATGATTGAATTGCCAATGGTGTTCCCTTGCTTTCTTGGTATAAAAAAAAGCCTATTCTTGATACCATTTGGGGCAGGAGATGATAAGTGGGTTATGTACTATAACATAAAACATCTTAGGTCTGTGTACTGCCCTTCTGATCTACCTGCATCAGCTTTGAAAGTTAAACTTCATCCCAACAAGATCTGTGGTGACTGAGGAAATAGTTCACTGGCAGCTCTGCTACTCAACCAAATCCTCAATTTGACCTTAAACTATCTGCAGTTACACAGGCTGCATTCAAGTTCAGTAGCAAAGTGGCCAGGTTTCATCAATCATTGATGTATTATCCTTCATCATAATGCTATGACACAAGCTGCAATCATTGTTTGCCAAAAGTTACTGGATTTTAGCAGGGCATCCGGGAACAAAGAGAGCAATAAGAGTTTTATGGGCCTGGAACCAAAACGATTTGTGCCATTACCAGTTTTAACTAAGGATTAACTGTATTTAGCTTTGATCAGTTAATATCTATTGTCCCTAGCATCCGTTCGTTTGTAATTATTACTAAACAAAGTACTGTATCCCACTTGATTATCATATGAATTATTGAGACTATTTATTTTTCTTTAATAGCAGGGTTTTTTTTTCGAATTATAAATTTTAATGTTTTAAGTATACAATAAGTCTAAAATCCTTTCTTGTCTCTTAGCATTAGACATTCTTTGTTCATTGAAAAGTGCAAACACAAGTAGTTTAACACTTTATTCAATTTAATTTGTATATGCTAAAAACAGAGTTATTTTGTTTACTTATAAAATATTTTTCTGACTTCATAGAAAATAAATTTTTTGTTTTTGTTTATTTCCCTAATTTGTTTGGTTAAATTTTTTGTTTAGTTTTTTTTTTACAGGAAATGTTTTACTTTTTAAAATAATTATAAAAGAGTCGATAACTTCTAAAGTTCAGAAAAAATAACATTTTAATTAAATAAAACTATTAAATATTAGAAAATTAGGAGCTTTTTTTAATAAAAATATTGCAACTATTTGAAATCTATCCTTTTGGAAATGTAAACTTGCTTAAATTTATCTATTGATTATTGTTGCTCAAAGGAATAAATAATTTGATATTTATTTCCTTGCAGGGAATAAATACTTGATATGTACAGAAGGCATATGCTGTACATGTCAACCACCAAAAGAAGAGCACAGTCAAAAATTTATATATGTTTTTATTGATATATTTTTAAATAATTATTTCAAGATCAAAAATAATCCAGCAAAGTTAAGTAAACGCAAAAAAAATGTATATTATAAGTACATTTTAATTTTATTCTCAGAAACTAAGCATTAATATTAATAGAATTTAAATTGTTGAAAAATAAATAAATAACTAATTTTGGGAGGCAAAGTCCAACCACGCCTCCTTTTTGGTGCTTCTTGGGAAACTCTGATTTTTAAAAAATTAGAGGGCTGATGTGACTCTTGCAATTTTACTTAAAATTCAATGATTTTTATAAATTTTTTCTCTCAAATAGTTTTTAAAAAATTACCTATAAAATATTTTTTTAAAAGACAAAAAAAAAAAAAAAAAAAAAAAAAAACTTATCTGAAACAGTTTTTTAATTATTCTCTGAAATTACTTTTTATGCAAGAGCTTAAAATCAATTAATATATATTTCAAACATTATATGTGTTGATTGTTCATGTATCATTAAATTTAATAGCTCTACATAAAACTATCAACAACTAAAGAAAGTGTAATGATGCTGTTAATTACTTTTAAATATAAAGCTATTTTGCAAAATTTATTTAAGAAACAGAGGAAAGAAACTGAACAAAAAAGGAACACAAACGAAAAGCAATTTCACTTAATTGTATCCCCTTTTCTGATGTTCCACGTCCATAGAAGAGATAGTACTCTTCTCAGAGGCCCCGGCTTTGGTTAGAAGGTTTTACCCCACTCACCCTATTCTTCTGATATGGCATCAACTGAATACCATCTATTTTATGCACAGAACAATTTCTATAGTCAGAAAATCTTTGATGATCTTGATGGTGTGTAAATTGCCACCCAAGACTTTTCTGAGTTGAAACCGCCAGAATTTTATCAGAATGGGTTTCATCCCTTACCAGAAAGATGGCAAGTAGTAACAGATAGCCATGGGCTTCATGCATGATAATAGATACTGTTCATTTTATGTTTATTTGCTCTTCTTTATGTATAATAAAAATGGGTAGAATTTTTGCCCTCAACCAATAATTGTATTTCCTATCAGATATTAGAAACAGCTCCAGAGTTTTCCTCCTTTTCCAATGGAAAGGCCAATAACTAGAAACTTTTTACCTCATCTAGAATCAGTCAGTTTCACCAATTTTTCATTCATTTATTTATTCTTAACAAGAAGTGAACCCTGCTTTGTTAATGTTTATAATCAATTTTTCTATGTCTCAAAGTTAGTCATTGAGTAAGAAGATAAAAGGACAGGAGGAAGGGAGATAATGATAATTTTAGCATGGTACAGTGTTGAAACCTCAGGAAATAAAATATGAGAGAATGCAAGAATAATATGAGAAAGCTTCCCCCCCCCCACACACAAAAAAAGTATTTCAGACTGAGGGTTAATATTTTTCACTACTATCTTGCAGGAAACTTCATACTGAACTAAAATATGAATGTTCTTTTATTCCCTATAAAAAATTTGAGCTCTAAATTCTGATAACAAAGCAATGTTTTCTAAATAAAGCTACTAAAAACCTTTTTTAAAAGATAAATTTGCATTTCAGTTTACATAGATTTCTTGCAATTTTCAATGCAGCTGTATAAAAGAAATATATTTTCTTGGCAAGATTTAAGATGAATATTGATAAAGGTAAGTTGAATAAATGATAAAGGTAATTTAAATATAAATATCTATATTAATTTGGTTGCATGTTAAATAATATCTAAAATTCAACAATCAACATTTTGCAATCAGAAGCAAAACAGGATTTACTACTGAATTATTTTGAAAATTGACAGATATTCATCATATATTTGAAATTACAGAGTTTATAATCAAAACAGCACTCAACAAAAATAAATAGGTGAAATGAAATACATTCTTAAAGTATTCATTTTAATATTGACACTTACTTTTACTTAAATTAGAGATAAGACAGAATGTGAATGGGGATTAAAAAAAGAATCTATATGGAAAATTGTAACTGAAATATTTTTTTAGATACAAGTGTGAACGCATATAATATTCAGGAAAAAATAAATTGTCATTCAATCGAACAATTATTTTTCTTTAGAAATTTTTTAAAGCAAGAGCACTAATAACAAAAAATGAAAAGTAGCAACAATTTCATCCAATCAATTGGGATAGCTTTTTTAATCAAATATAAGTAGTGTATTAATAGTATATTTATAACATAAAATTGCAAACATTAATATAATAAAAGTTATTACCTCATTATCTCCCTTTTTGACATTATTATGATGCAGTTGTTTAACTTCTTCCTGAATACCCTGCCAAAAGAAATTCATTACTTATCACAATACAAGCAATGACAAAATGATTCCTGTATTGACAAAAAGCATTTTTACAGTTAATAAACTTTTCTTGCTTCAAAAGTCAGAATATTCTGCCCTTTCTCCACTATTCTCTCTCTCTCTCAAAAAAAAAAAAAAACCTTCTTCCTTTAAATTTTTCTAGACACATTAGGCCCTATTAATTTTTAACACTTGGATAAATCATCAGATGAAATATACTATACATTTAAAAGCTATAGTACATAAATCATACTTGCTGATAAAACAATAATTACAGTTCTAATGAAATAATTGAATAAATATACAATATAAATTAAAGGTACTTGTAGGTTGTTATGGTAACCAAAACACATTGAGAAATTTTTTTTATTGCCAATTTGGCAATTTAGAACATCAAACTATACAGAATGTATAGTTAGATGTTTCATACATTAAAAATTAGTGATTCATTCACTAAAAAAAAAATTTATAATACATAATAATGCCCTTCAGTATGTTTTTACAATTTGGTAAACTTTTTTTCTACTGTTTTTTTTTTCTGTAAAAACTGAGTTTTACCAAATTAAATATAATAGTATTGCGAATATGTTAACAGTAATTGTCAGTAAACTTTCTTCTTACCTGCATATAAGCATCCAAAGGATCAACATCATCTTCCTCAACTTCCATCTTTTCTTTTTCTTTCTCTTTTTCTTCTTCTTTAATTTCTTTCTTTTCTGGTTTTTCCTCTACTTCTATTTTCTCTGGCTCAACTGCAGGTGGGAATTCTTCATCATCATCATCTTCTAAAGTCCATTTCTTTACAGATGGCACAACTATATTAGCTGTGCTAGTCACTCCTTCAGCAATTTCTTTTTTCTTTCTTTCTGCTCTCCATTTCTCAATTCTTTCGCGACGTTTTTGCATTTCAAGTTCTAGTTGTTTATTCTGGGCTTCCTGAAATAGATAAAAAATATTCAGAAATAATAAAAGATTAAAACTTTTAGTTTAGGATTCTTATTTAAACATTTATATCATTTTTATTAATAATTTTCCATGGCCATATTTATGAAATAAAAATAACATTAAATTATATATAAAATTACTATATATAAACAAACAATTAGCAATAGATAATTCCTATGATTGTTCTTTTAGCTTATTGATAATAAGAATGAAATAAATTCAGATCTTTTATTTCACTTTTCCAAATTTGTGCCAAAAATATTTGCAACCATTTAAAAGATAGAAATTGAAAATACTTTTACATTAACATTTTTAAATAAAATAAAAAAATTATATTTATTTACAAAAATTCAAACTGATTTTCAATATTTTAGAAATAAGAAAGATAATATAGAAATATGAGTGAAAATTAATAACTTTAAACAAAATAACTCACTTTTAATCTTAATTTACTTACTTATTATTATCACAGAAAATAGTCTCAAAAAATAATTCTGGTCTTGTTAATCTATATATCCCCTAATTTTTTCGCCAAGATGGTTGCTTTATGTTTAAGGAAGCTTAGAAATTTTAATGTTACTTAATAATCACCAAGTAAACCCAAGCAACTAGTTTATTTTCCATTTTATTATAATTGAAGGCAAAAAAAGCATTACAGTTTTGTTTTCTCATATTAATCCCATCAGAATAGATGCCTACAGAATACCAATAAATGGGAACTGTCTAGAACTGACTGTCTCTACAGGCTGCAGGAATTTTTCTAACTTATCTAACCTATGTTAGATTATGTGTGTGTGTGTATATATATACACACTTTGCAAAAAAAAAAAAAAAAAAAAAAAAAAAAAAGAATTCTATAAATATGTAATAAAATATATCAATCAAAATAAATAATTAATTTCATTAAAATACTTAAAATTTAATAAAATATATATTGTATTTTAGTATAATTAAAAGTAATTAACATTAAATAGACAACTGATATAAACCCAAGCTCAAATATTAAATTTTTGTCAAATCTTGGTTGCACTTGCAAAAATCAAAAGATTTGCATGAAATCTAATAACCACTATTTTGAGTTAAAAGCCTAATACATCTATCTACCTGCCGAATATCCATGAAAGAATGTAATACAGATGTGCTTGTGAGCAATCATCCTGAATGGATTAAAGACAATTACAGCACATATTTAATTTTTTATTTAATTCCTAACAGTGAAGATGATATTTTGGAAGATATTCAAAGCAGAAAACTCTAATTGTTAACATACAAAAATGCTAATAATACAATATTGGATCTTAAGAGGGATATGAGATATTAAATGAATCTATGATTTCCTACAAAACTACTTTTTATGTTAGTTACTAAAGTCAGCATTACCAAACACTGTACCGCAGTACATACCACACCTTATCAAGCAAATCAAATTTCAGTTCCCCAAGATCTGCATTGTTTTTGTTTTCCTCTTCTTTCCGTCTCTCTTCTTTGTCTTTTTTTGAAGAGCGATCTTTAGAACCACCTCTTCTGTCCCGTCTATCCCGACTACGAGATCGCTCTCTTCTATCACGAGAACGCGATCTTCTGTCTCTTCTGTCACGAGAACGGGTTCGACGCCTTCTATCCCTATCTCTGTCCCGAGAACGGCTTTTGGATCTAAAGTAAATAATTTTAATATTTAAATATCAAATAATTTTTTCAAATATTAGAAAAAGGATGATTACTAAAAAAATGTATCTAAAGATATAATTTTAAACTAAAATGGTAGCTTAAAACTTTAATTTGATTTTTATTCAGTAATAAGAATACATTGAATTCCAATTTTAAATGTTTTATTTATTAAGTTAAATTGCCATCTCTAATAAAAGAAATATTCATATATTTGAATGACAAATTAAGAATATCTTCTTCAAATCATTTTTATCTTTTTTTAAATTTGAAAATATAATTATATAAGTAGTTTAAAAAAAATTCAATAGAAATTCAAAGAAATTGCAATAAATTTGTGAATAATCACACAAAAATTAAATTAAAAAACGTATACATACATATATAATGTTTTAAATAATAATTCTTGCATACAAAAAAAGAAGCAAACAAATTATAATACATATTTTCTTGTTATTTGCTAATAAAATACTCCCAAAATTTTATTGAAATACCCTTGACAAAAAAAATTACTAAGATTACAAAATTGTACTTTTCACAATGAATCATTATTGTCAAAAAATTAAAATATCAATTACAATATAAAGGAAAAATCTATTATTCACGTTATACAGAATATTTTATATAATTAGTCTTTTTTAGGTGTATCTTTTTTTCCCTATTTAGACAGACAATAGAACATAAAAAATATTTTATGTTTTAAAAATTTTAAATTGACAATCTCCTCTTATAGCAAATGATTAATACTACTGTACTGATAATAAAAAAATTAAATATCAAGAATTTCAATTCATTTTCTTAAACAGTTTTGCTTTCTTTTTTGATTTTTTGTTAGTTAAATATAAATAATTAATCAGAATTGGAGAAAAAAATAAATAGGGCTTGAAAAATTCTCTTTCTCAATTTACAATACACAAATTTAAACTAAAAACTCTTATGAATTGAGGGGGAGTTAATAAGACATAAAATAATTAACTGAATTTTTTAACAGCTATTATTAATCTTAGAAACCAACTGGTCAGTAAATGTAGTAAGTAATATATATATATATATCAAGACATAACAGAAAATATGACAAATAGTTAAAAAAAAACTAAGCAATAAACACAAAATGAATATTAACCTTCTTCTGTCACGAGACCGAGAACGTCTGAATCTTTCTGGAGTTCTGGACCTTCTTTCTCTGCTTCGCCGTCTACGCTCTCTACTGCGGCTCCTTCTGGATCGACTTCGGTCTACACTACCAGAAGAGCTTCGAGACCTGCTCCGAGATCTCCTGCGATACCTACTAAATAGAATATATACTACATTAAACAAGCTGTATAAGTCTATATAAGAAACTTAATGCTTTATATAATTTTTACCTTTATGTTCAATTTCTAGAAAGGAAACAGACCATATAGTTAAATTCTAATAGATCAATATTATTTCTGTAATTTACCTTCACTTTTACCATTTACCTTAAGAAAAAAAAATTAAACACATTCTAATATTTAAAATTATTTGTTTCGCTTTCAAGAACATATCGGCTTCTTTGTTTTTTTTCCCCTCCTCTCTCTTTTGTTTTAAAAGTATTTCTCTAGCAAATGAAATATATAATTGAAAGTAATTACTAAAATCGGAGATTGGGAAAAATTCATCGTTTTTAAATATAGAGAAGACGTTGAAATTACATTAAATAATTGAAAAACAGCATTAAACTAAATGAGTTTATTTACATAAGATATGCAGTCAGGTATGATATCAATTTTAAAAAGAGAACAAATTTAATAGTAACATTTTGTTCTATCGAAATAATATAAGCATAAAAGAAAGTTTTATATACCTGTCTCTTGCCATATTTTATCTTAACAATAAATGTACACTTTTCTCTACAGAAACTACTGTAAATATTCCAATTTTATCATTTCTTACTCTGTACTGTATTATTATTATAAAAATAATTAAAAACAACACAACAACGGCACATCAGCGTGTCTTCACTTCAATTTATAAAACCTGTTGAATTTATTTTGCTGCTATGGTTTTGAAGTTTACTCAAAATTATATAATTACTCAAAAATCTAATTGTACAACATAAATATTTCAATACTCGATAAAATTAATTCACATTTTGTAATAATATTATGCTAAATAAAAGTTTACTTGGCATAGAATTAAATATTATATCGTGCTATATTGCCATGTCCTTCTTTTAATTTAACTAGAAAGCGCGAATTTCAAAATTATATATGGAACACACACCTCTTTGAAAAGTATTGATTAATGGTATTTGAGACTTTTGATATTGGTTACATAATAACCGCTCTTAAATTATTCGTCATCCCTATTTGGAACAACTTATTTTACCCATATGAAATAAGCATTAAGTAATTACATCATACATTTCAGTTGCATTTTGAAAAGCAATTATCATCGATGTATTTTCTCAGTTATCAGAATGTTCTCAATTTTGAACCTCCTCTCCCACGTGGAAATATTGTGAAATTTGAATAAATAATATTGTTTCTTATTGTTTTAAAGCACTAAAACATTAACAAAATAGAAGGACGTTATATTTTGATAATGTTGATATTTTTATAATTATATTCTAATATTGTACACTATTGGTTGTTGATTGAAAGGTTGGACAAACTTTATTTGAGAATGTGAAAGAGTAATCCCTTTCCCATAGCTAGATTAATTTTAAAAGATATTTATTATTCTGTCATTAATACTATAAATTTTTTTCCCCTCCACTTATTTTCAGATTCAAAATTTAAATATTTTGGTTTGTTCTTTGAATCATTTTACAGAAATCGAAAATCCGGGACAGATTATAGCAATTTTAATAGCACAAGATATTGTATGATATTTGCAGAATAATACATATCAGAAAATATTGTGACTTTGACTATGTTACTGGACGCATTGTAAAAATATGAAATGCAGTGTCTGTAAAGGTACTCAACTGGAGTCGAAATCTAATGAATCCCTACATGAAATTTGAAATAGTCCATTTAATTACGTTAATTTCTTACATTCTACTGTTAAAAAGAAAATCACAAGGATGGAAACCATAAGATTATAAAGTGGAATTGTCGAACGGGGGTGGTCAAGCGACCTTGGAATAGCTACCAAAATTGGGCTTCACAAAAATACTTATTATATATATTTTTAAAATTTTTCACTCAGTTTGAGAATTCAAGTATAAAATAAAGAAAATTATTTGCACTTTTTTAATGTACAAAACTATCAACTTATATAATTTTAGGAATTACTTATCAATAATGATGTATATTTGAAAAATAACACTTAAATTAGATTTATCGACGAAAATTGCTAAATGCACCAAATCTTATTTTCAGTAGCAGTAAATAAAATAAAATCGGCAATATTTTCTAAAAGATTAAAAGGAGAATAAAATATTTATCTTACATATATCGCAGTTCCTTAACACTGTTATTTGTATGATATATAATAAAGAAAATTTCTTGTACTCACCCACCGATTGTTTTAGTTATTTGATTGTTAATAATACTATGAAAATATCGAGAAATCGAATGGAGGGTTAATAAGCAAAGAATTTCTTTTGATTTCTACAAAATAATGTCGATCAATTTGAATTGAATACTGATTATATTTCAAATTATCAATATTAATGTTATTTATTAATGTTAACAGGATATTAACATAAAAATAATTTTTGTATTGTTTTCTATTAATATTAACGCTTTCAAAACTTTATTTGTTAGTAGTCAATGCTTGTGATCAGCTCTTTTGCGGCAGATGCGGTGGGTGAATGGTAGGACTGAGGACTGAACTCGCAACTTTTCGGTTTGCGGCGGAGAAACATAACTATTAGGTCAAAAGTGCACTGAAGTTCAAGGGTTGTTAACTGGCTTATGAAGGTAACGCCACAATACTCCCCTACTCGTCAGTCGGATGAGATATGAGCGATTTTATATCGCCAAACATTACGGGGAGCATGTGGCTGAATATATGCGTCAAGTGAGTCTGACTACTTTGTTTGGTTGCTACGTCAAATGTGTCTAACGATTTTCGCTGGAAGTATATGGCACCACTGTATGAACTGCTTTACGAAAGTTGCTTGTTCAAGGTCACCAATTTCGACAGAGACTGCAAATGAATGGTAAGACCGAGGGCGGAACTAGTAATATATCGGTTTGTAGCCGAGTAACATAATTTGACCAAAAGCGTACTTGAATCCAAGGGATGTTATCTGGCTTATGAACGTAACGCCACAGATTCATCGGGGATATTGGTTAGATTTAAATTTAGCTAATCATCATTAAGATATAACTTAATGCCTTTGATTCCATTAAACTAACAAATAATACAGAATCCGTTCTTTTAATTTTCTTAATATATTTTGTTCAATGTATAACATAAATCTTTCTAATGGAAACCAGCCTCTTAACATAAAAATTATAAGAAACATAGATATGCTATTTGTGCATCTTATAAATTTTGAAGTATTGTAGCTTTATTTTTATTTTTTCGTATGCAAGAAAATATTGTAATCGTGGAAAAATTCAAATTCGGAATTTTGATAGATCTCTACTTTTTAGATCTTCCCTCAGTTTGAAAACTCATTTTTGGTAAGTGTCTTTTTGTCTCTCTGATACAAAGATAACACAAAGATAAACGGACATAGAATTTTGTATGCATTCTTTACACCAAATTTACGTATTTATGTCTTATTTTGATCAAAATTCATACGCAGTAAGTCTGTCAACCCTGCTGTTCGAATATAAGCTAATACTATAACTACCAAAAGACAATCGTTGTTTTGTGACAAATTTTGGTTTTTATAGGTTGGTAAAAACGAGGTCGGAACAAAAATTCTATTTTCAGATACTAGTAACCGCATACCAGAGACTACCAAGGATAGTAGGATGCATTCAGTGAAAATAATAAATAGAGAACAAAGGTTATGTGAGAAAGGTTTGGGGAGACCATTCCCACTGGTTTTATTCGTCATATAAATTTCATAGATATTAAACAAAATACTTCTTTTCTAGCTTTCAACAACTCTAGAAAATAAAGTAATTATATATTTAAAGAAATAATTGTAAAAATTTAAATTGAATGTATACTTTTAAAAATTAGGTAAAATAATCTTAAAAATTACGGAAAAAAAATCTGAAATACTATTTGTTAAATTGCCATTGCTGAATATATATATAT
>JAOUZG010030345.1:1487455-1519370 GCA_026289955.1 Argiope argentata | reverse complement strand
GCTTGATGATGTGAAACTTATTTTTGTACCAGAATATTTTCAGAAGTTATCAGGAAAAAAACTCCACAATTATTTATTTTTTAATAAATTAAAATTAAATTTTCAAATAAACACCCCTCTCCAAAAGGCACATTCTCAACATCCAGGCTTATTAGCCAAGTTTGGTACCTGTTCGGTAAAAGGTCTTTCCTACAGAGCGCTAAAGCATAGTTTATCTCTACACATAAAGTATTATGATTGTCTAAAAATTCGAATACGAGATTTTAACAAATATCCATGCTTATTATCAAATTGAATTTTAAAAAAATTGGTAATATGTCAGTTTGTAATTGAAAAACTCTTTGAACTTGAACGATGAAAGTCAGGGTCTGACCAAGGCAGGGGCACATGAGGCAGTTGCCCCGGCCCCCACATATGTGGTGGCCGCGAACTCAAATAGAAATTTTATGTTAAGTTTCCTTTTTTAATGAATGTTCTCGATTACTAAAGTAGAAAAGGAGAGGGGGGCAAAAAAGTTTTTGCTCCGGGCCCCAACTAGGCTAAGTTGGGCCCTGATGAAAGTTAATGTGTTGTCTTTATACCGTATTTGCAGATCTCTATCATTTTGAGTGATATCCATTCGCGGTCAGTCTTCTCGAGCATAAATTAAGAGAACAAAACAATGAGATTGAATGAATAAAATCTGGCATAATTCTGTCTGTCTGTATTTTCACAAACATGTAAGTGTGATAATCCAAAAACACAATGACTTAAACATCTGATGACTTTATATGCATGACTTAATATATGATTTAATTAAATCGATTTTATGACCACATTTGTAATTTTTATAAAATTTTTGTTCAATTAATTGGAAACAACTTGTCTGAAATACGAATTCGATTTTCAGACAGCTATTACTAAATGCCATCGATTAATTGCCGAGAAATCGCCAAAGCAAACAATAGATTCAATAAAAATGCCAAATTTGCAGCAAATATTAATTTTCCGTAATTATTAATGGCGAAGAATTTGTTTTCTCATCCGAGGTCCAAAATTGTATGAGGTTGGTATAAGATAAAACCTTGATTAGAAAGAATGGCATAAAGTTTCTAGGGATTATTATAAGTAGAGATAAATGCAAGAGCTTATCGAAGGGAACATAAATATGGGAGGAGAAGAAGTTCCTGATTTGGTCGTTGATTTTCGTTTATCTGGTGGATGGTAAAGGGCGGAATTACTTCCACACTGATGACAAAACTTCTTATATATTAAACTATTAAACTTATGAAAGGGCGTCAATATATTTCATTGAAATTTGGGAAAAAAACCTCTAGTTTTTTCAATTCCTACTATTAGCTCACACTCTCCCTATATATATATATATATATATATATATATATATATATATATATATATATATATATAATAAATGTATTAGGCATTTTAAAAGTTCAAGAATTTTTTTTCTTCAATTTATTTTTCTCGAAAATATCAAGTATCATGTTTATTTTATGTTTTATAGATAGTGATGAAAATTACAGTTTTTTAAGATTTAGTTTGCACTAATACTGGGTTTACACTCAGCCAATTATAAGATGGAAAGTAGACAGCGCATGCGCAGAACATGACTGATTTATGTTTGCCACAACTCCATAAGATAGACTCAAACATTCTATGGCAAAAAATTGTCGTTTTGGTGTCCTTGAATTTTTTTTCATGATGTATGGTATTAAAATGATGAATGTTCACACACACACACACACACACACACACACACACACACACACACACACGACTCCATCAAAAATTGTCAAAATGTATTTAAGTTTTACTCTGGTATCGTTTTTTGAAAATGAATCCCTCACACCTTCAATTTTGCTTCATCACCTACTTGTACAAAAGTGAGGTTATTTTGAAATGTCATACAAACATAGACATTTTTTTACGTTTTATTATTGTAAAATATGTATTTGATGGATTGAAATAGTTTGAACTATTTTATAATACTTAATTTGAAAATAAAATTGAATTAAAACTACAATAAGATATATGGGCCCATATATGCGGTAAAGGGTTAAGATGTATCAAATAAAAACTCATAGAACATCGCCATAAGTTTAATTCTTAAAAACCTTTTTATACGGGACAGATCCAAAACTGTTTAGTTGAAAAATTGAGCCTTAAATTTACTTATGCCTGTTGATCCTAATACGATAATACAAATACAAAAGATTAAAATGAAATCTGCTAAGCATATTCCAATATATAAAGTCAGAACTAAATTTCTTTAACGGTCAAGCACCACGTGCTCGTGCGAGTTAAATTGTATTTTTATTCATTTTAATCGTTTCATCGAATGAGTGACTTTAGTATTGCAAACGATCAAAAAAAAAAAAAACTTTGTCTCGCATTGATTGTTTAAAAAAATATCACATTTTCTATTTATTTCATTTCGTATAATCACGTGCTCAAAATGACATTTTTCTAGGTTTTATTGGCTGTAGTCATTGACTTATTTTTTTCTCAATCAGAGCTTTTGTAAATGCAATGGCAACATGTTATTAAAAGCTGATTTTTTGAGATGCTCGTGCAGATAATAAAATTTTTATTTTTCGTCTAAAGATTTTTGCTGAAGCCAAAAACTTCATCGTTCTCTGTTCCACATCTGAATAACGATCTACGGATGAATGACTGAAATACATGGATGAAATTTGCCCCGTAAAAAGGATTTGTGATGTGTGTGAGCTAGAAGTCAGACTTCCAACTTCGGGTGCTCAGGAGTACATACCATCAGAAGCTAGTGAACCCCTCCTTCCACTTTAAATCGAAACACGACAACAAATGTGTAAGTAATATTTTGTTTCTGGGAGGAATAAAAATATAATACATGTTTATGAATTAAGTAATAAGTGATTTAATAATATCATTAAATGTTAATATTTAATATTAATAGGTAATGTTATGCTTTAAAAAAAAATCTTTTCTGTATACCAACATGCGTTTTCTCTAGAGGGTTCTTTATTGTTTGCAAGGGTCCGATGTCCTCAAGCATAGTTTATTCCTTCGTGTTGGATGAGGTTGCGCTTCGGCAGCCTCAGCAAGTTTCTCTCATAACCTCTTCCTAGATCGGGATATCGCATAGCGTATATTGATTTATGTCCGATATTTTTACAACAATTAGAACTAAATTAAAATGATATTTAAGATAATTTTCTCAAATTCTGTAATGAAAAACTAATATAACAAAAGAACTCCCCCCCCCCCGAAATTTATGGTATTTTTGATGCTATTTTTTTCAGCGATACTGTTTTTATCTTATATATATATATATATATATATATATATATATATATATATATATATATATATATATATATAAACCGCTGAAAATCCTTAAATGAATGAAAATATTATTTGAATTTGATTATATTATTTCGCAGAAATAATATCAAATTTTCAAATCTAATTAATAACATTTTCATACCAGCGACAGCATTGTAGAGATATCTTATAAGATTTTGTGCTAATATGAAGTACAGAAAGGAATGTTATCGTGATTCGATTTTAAAAAGCTTTAAAATTCAGACACATTATAATTGGACGGGAAAATTAGATTGGTTGGTTGAGTTGAGTTGTGCTTTCTGGCGCAAGAGCCACATCTGACTAAGCTGCGCCAAACACGAGATAATAGAACCACTTCATTCTTTAATCATCAATTAAAAGGAATAATGAATTGCATGAAAGATGCTTTAATTGAACTTCTAATAAGGTGCTAAAAAGGACTCAAAAGAGTTTGTCAATACCTGTATATTTAAGATTAAAAAAAAAGAAAAAAAAAAAGAAAGATTTTGGTAGGATTTTCTCCCATCAGGTCTTTTAAGGTAAGAGCGTTCTTACCAAAATGGTAGAATCTACGAATGTCACAATTTGGACATTCTATTAAGACATGTCTTATCGAAAGAATACATTGCCAATGTACGTATGCAGGAAGGGGTTCAGAAAAGAGTTTATATTTAAGTGTCACCCTATTATGATTAGTTCTAAGACGAGTCAAAGTAACCTCTTTTTTACGATAAAAATTATATTTATTTGAGTGTCTGGCAGAAGGATTGAATTTATTAGAATGCTGTTCATCCCATATATTCTGCCCTTTTTTCACCATTCAATTCCTGATAACCACAAATTTTTCAAGTACTAGTAAAGAAGTATTTGAAGCTTGGTCAGCTTTTTCGTTGCCCAATATCCCTGAATGTCCAGGAATCTAACAAAAAGTAATACGCTTTCCATTATTTGTTAAATAAAGGCATTACTCTGCACATTTAAGCACTAAAGGAAGGCAGAAAGTATTTATATTTTTTTAGTGATTCAATCTGCCGGTTCTCTGGCACAGAGGTGGCGCGTCTTCCTCATGTTCCGGGAGTCCAAGGTTCGGGCATGGTTGTTCTTCTGTGTGCTATTTGAGTTGTGTAACTGTGCACCCCTGTAAAAAAGGGCTATGCAGACAAATGTGGCGATTGTGCTGCTAAGTCGTACTCTTGGCCCTAGTTGTTCAAAAACAAGAGACGCTCCTTTCGGCTTAAATCTGATGCTGTACCAGCGGGAGACTTGTCCATAGGCAAGTGCCATAAGTAACAACAACAGTGATTCAATAGTACTTTTCGAATCCGTATATACAAAAAAAAGTTTGCATCAAAAATTTCAATTTTTTGCATCGCAAAATAAATACTATATATTTTCGAAGTTAATACAGAACAAGTCATTTAATCTTTCAGCTATAACTGAATTTCCTATGACAACTGATGTTCCTACGTGAAATGCGTCTTAAGAGCCATCAGTAAAACGGGAAACTTAGAACGATAGACAAGCCACAAAAAGAAAGTGTAAGAAGTTAGTCAGAGTGAAATTGTAGTGGAAATGAGAGCAGAACTGTAATAAATTGTATTTAGGCATATTTTTTTTGTACTCCAACAGCTGCATTATTTTGCAAACCTTATGTTATAACATAGAATAATTGATGTTTTAATTTTTGTATTAATTACTATAAGAATACCAACATGTTCCTTTGATGATAATGTGTGCACAAATATGTAAAATTTTTCACAAATTACATATTAATCATATGAAAAAAAGTTACACATAGGGATTTAACTTAAAAGGATCCAGAAACACGATAAATTATAATAAAGCACTCAGTGGAAGAAATAAAATGTTTATTACAAAGTATACATTCAATAAGACAAAAACAAATGAAAATTTACAAATGAAATGAATTTAATTAAATTTAATGTAAACATTGACATATTTGTTCTGTTTGTACAAGTAAAAAATACATGTGCTGCTTACCCAAAACTAAAAATGCTTTTTAAGCAGCAGTACTAAAGGGACATTTTAGCGAAGCGCATTTAATATTATGCATTTATCAATAAAATAAAAGCATACTACTGATTAAAACCAGGAAAAAATTAGCGGGAAATGAATGTAATGAAAAGAAAATTATATAAAATACATGAAGACAGATGTTTTATTTTTTCACAAAAAATCCAAAAAAATACGTTGAAGAATTCGATTGTATATTTGTTTAAATTTAAAAGGTTTAATACTATAAAATGCATCTAAAAGTGAATAAATGAATATGGTTTATGAATGTTCTTTTAAGTAAATCTAAAATAATGAATATAGATAAAAGATGATTATAAATCAAAATAAAAGCATTCTGTCGATTGAAAAAATAGCTCATCTCAAATACATTTTACAATTTTTTTAAATGTTGAGATTCTTTTTATCTATTCTTGAAAGCGATGCCTGCAATATATAAATAAATACGAAAATCTAAAAATAAATGTATGAAAAAATACTTTACAAAAGGTAAAAAAGATAAGACACACACTAGTTTTTTTTTCTAGATTAAAGTTTGCTTTCTTCTAATATATGATCTTTTAGTTTTCCATTCCTGAGATGTCTGTTATCAAGTGTATTAACGAATCCATTATCCAGATAATGACCATCATCAGGAGAAACAGCCCCAGGAATCTGAAAAAGCAAAATTTCAATATTAGAAAAAATAGATATGAAATTACATATTAAGAAATTCGGAAACTAAAGTCATTAACATTTTTACTAAGAAATGAAGAATAAGTGATATTTCCAAATCGTTGCGTACGTGGATGATAGTATCTTAGCTATTCATCTTGTATATTTTAAAGAAAACATCCAAAACCTGTTCGGTATTAATGAAAAATACAAAAAGTCTAAATAACAAGTAAAGACTTTAATTTTCAAGAAAACATTGCGGATGCGTACAAAAAACAGAATTCCAATTAATAACCGTCCACAATTCGGGGATTTTTAATAAGTAATCTTAACCAAGAAACAGCTCATACAGAATTTAATTACTGTTCATTTAATATATATTCAATTGCCAATTCTCTCCACATGACAGACTTTCAGCTTCCTATCTCGGATTTTTATGGTTGTCCACATAGGAAGAAGAAGTTTCTAGACGGATAGCGTATCTTCGCTCCTAATAGAGGCATAGCAATTTTTGAATATTCTGGGTTTTACAATAAGCTATATAGAAACTTTTACTATATCTTCAAAACTATTTTCATAACCAAGCTATGAACTGCATAAGAAAGCGGTAATCGCTACCATCGCTATTATAGCTATACGTATATCAATATGAACGGCCGATTAAAAGTCAGGTTACCACGACATATCATTCATCCGGACTATAGTGGCAATGTTTATAGATGTACGATTCTTGGGATTTTCTTCTTTTTTATAAATACTGAATCATTATCTAGCAAAATACAGACAGGGTTAATCGAAAACCTGTGTTGGTTATATTTGAAGTAAAAAATCAGTTGAAGTTAAGAGGTATAAATTTAGCAAACAGCTGAAAAAGGTGGAAAATTGATTTCCATTTTTGGAAAATACTTGCCAATTATTTACATTTACGTAAAAGAGTATCTCATAATTGTTGACAAACAATTTTAATTTTCATTTACTGATAGATGATAGATGATTTGAAAACAGATTCAGGCTCTTTACTTGTTGTCATTAATTAATTTTTTTGTATCTGTTCAGTATTTCCATATTCGATTTAATTTTTGAAAACAAAAACGCATGGCATTTCTGTTTAAAAATTATCAGTGCCAAAAAAAAAAAAATCTACCGAAGACATGAAGTAGATATAAAAATGCATATAGCTGGAGGAAAATAGTGAATTAATCATTACATTTATTTATAATATCTCAATTTTCGAAATGAACCTTCGTCATAAACTACTCGTCATTGTCAGTTTGTTCAGGAAAGTTTATGACGAGCTGGACTCTTCATTTCCGTTCAAGGGGTTAAAGCAGAAAGCTGATAAGAAAATCGATATTATCTCTTATTTGCATAAAATATTTTTCTTTAGGATTATTGTGATTTTTAGTAAATAACACCATCTATTAAGGTTAAGACCTCCATTTGAGAAAAAAACTACACCGTTTTTATTGAATCTTGTTCAACGTTGTTAGTTTCTTATAGGTAAATGTTCAGATTGCAGATTCTACCAGGGTGTAAATATTTCAACCATTAACTAAAACATTTAAATTGCTATTAATGCTACTTCCTCTAGCTTCTAACGATATTTGGATGGAATGTAGGCTTAGAGAACCGACTTATTACCATCTATTCCACGTCCATTAATGAATTTTTATATGTAGGCATTGATTTTATAAACAGGCATGTGCCTTAACCTAAGAATTGTGCTGCTTTCATATAACAATATATGTGTGTGTGTGTGTGTGTGTGTTGGCGCTGTACAGGCCAGACCGTTCGACCTACAGCTACCAAATTTGGTACATGTATACCTTGGGTGCCGGGAATATGCACCTAGGAGCCCTTTTTTTGAATTTTTAATTAAAATTTTAATTAATTAAAAAAAGCCAAATTTTAACGTTTTTTCGCTATAACTTCTGAAAATATTACAACACAAAGTTGATTTTTGCATCAAGATAAAGCTCAAAAAATTAGCTTTTCAATGATACTAATGTTTTGACCTACGAATTAAAGCTATTTTTAATGAATTTTTAAACATTTATTTTAATCGGTTTTTTTTCAACAATTTATTTCGCAAAATAAATAAATAAATAAATAGAGGATGTCAAAAAAAATCAGCTTTTAATAAAAATTTGTCATCACATTTTCTGAAGTTCTGATTTTAAAAAAAGTTAATTACTACCAAAAATAAAACAGAAAAATACAATTTTCATCACGTGATTATATGAAATGAAACAAATAGGAAATGTGATATTTTTTAAACAATAAATGCAAGAGAAAATTTTTCTTGATCGTTTACAATATCAAAATTAACAATTCCATTATAGAATTAAAGTAAATAAAAATACAAAGTAAAAATATATTACAAAAGAGCGACAGTTAAAACTGAAAAAGAATTTTTAGAAAAGCACCAAACGATAATCTTCTGAGAGCGAGATTAATTATTTAAAAGCAAGAAATCTTAAACGAACTTTGAAAATGACGTCATTTCAAAGAAACGACGAACAAAAAGCAATTGATAATCAGTAGTAGTAAAATATTTTTGCATTCTTTTTTTTTTTAAATTTTTAAAACAATAAGACATGTTTTGAATTGTTACTTTTACTTACGTGAAGAAGATGTTTTGCGCAAATCAAAGAATTCGCCTTTCGTGATAGTAATTTATCTCCACATTTTAATGAATCATGCGAAATAAAAACGCATCTTCTTTCAACGAAGTAACGTAATATCAAAGCTATACTGTTAAAAGTAGGTCAGCTATTTGAAAACGCATCTTCTTTAAAACAAGCATACGTAATAATTAACAATGCAAAATTTGTAAAAACATATAAAACTGTTTTTACCCACATATTTCGGAGACATCAAAACTTTCTACCAAAACAATATCATGTTCTCTCACGCGAAAAAATAAATCAACTATCATTCCAAATTAAACATATAAAAATGTCATTTTCGGCACGTGTGTGTATAAAATGAAACAAATATGAAACATGATATTTTTAGAAAATAAATGGATGGAAACGTTTTCTATGATATTTTACTATACATATATTACTAATCCAAACAATTTTATTTAAGGCAAATATGGCTTAACATCTACAAGGCATCTTCTGTAATCGGAGCCCGACATCTAATTTCTTAATTTTTGGGTGAGATACATAAATCTTTTAGCAATTGGTCCAAGTGAAATATATAATTATAGATTTAGGGAAAAATGCTGATGAATTAAATATTTACATACATCATCTGCTCTGCGAATCATATTTAACAAAATATACTAGAGAGAATTAGTCCTCCTTAAAATAAAAAAGTGGCACTCTAACCAACTAAATCAATCATCAAAGCTGATCGATCTATGAAAATTTCAATATAACTATTCGATATAAACTGACGATTTTAGATCACTTTATCAAGATATCAAAGAAGCCAATCAGAGTTACTCTAGAAAAATTGGTCTAGGCTATGATAATGATAATTGTTCTAAGCTTGCTATATTCCGAACTGAATTAATCAGCCAGATTCCAAGAAGATAGAAATGCTTATTTATTTATTTAGAAGTTGAAATATTAAGAATATTTTACAAATATGAATCTATAAGACCAAAGGAATTTAAACCATAATTTTTTAAATATATTTATAAACCTAAAAAAAATGTTATTATTGAGAGCATTTATATACATCTAAAAATAAAATTAAAAACTGAAGGTTTCATTTAACCTGTGAAATTTTTGCTGAATAATTCCTTGAGATCTTACAAATTATATAAAAAAAATTTATAATGTTTCAATTTCTGTATTGAACATAAAACTTCAATGTCGGACTATTCTGCTTTCAGTTCTTAGTTTTATTTCAAGAAATGCTTAGATAGAGTAAAGAGGTTTTTATATTAATTGAAGTTTCATCATTTTCAATTTAATTTAAAAGTGAATTTTACGTGCACTGTTAGAAAATCAGAGAGAGATGCGGACTTCAAAGATAGGACTGCTTAAGGCCTACATAATAGTGTAAGTGAATTATATGACTATCGAAATTTGAAGCTTAAAAATATTTTGCTGAAAAACTTATTATGAGACCATGCTGAAAAACTTATTATGAGTTATGTAAAAAATGATTTAACCCTTTAGTCGGCATTATATTGGCGAACCGACTGGTCGCCAAAGGCGGCTAGTTTTTAATATTTTTTAAATATAAAAACAAGTGTATTTTAATGCTAAATAATCTGTACAAATTTAGATGTAAATATTGTGGTATGATGATCCAAAAACATTATAGCTGTATTCCACACATTTATAAATAAAACCCCAAACTATAAACTGGCAAGTTAAAGAAATATAAACTCAAATAACATACAAATATTTTATCCAATATAAGCATGATCTTTCTTCTGCCAATTAAAGCGTGATCCAGTTTCATGCATACCAACAAAAAATTTTCAAGTTTGAATCATTTGAAGTAATATAAAGAGTTAATTTACAAAGTTCTAGGACGCAAAATATTTCTTAGCGTATTCTCTAAGCCTTTTTTAATGTTTATGTTAGTGATTTATTTCAATTAGCCGATTTCCTACAGAATTGCATTATTCAGTGCGACTGAAATTTATAATTAACCATTTATTATATGTCTAACCATGTCTTTTAGTGCCCATCATTTAAAATAATATCTCTCCCCCAAATCTTTCAGCCTTTTCAACTGGTTGTATTTCACCATTTTTTTTTTCAAATTAAAGTTTAGATGTACATTATCTACCGATAAAAATTATCCACAACAGAGGCCTTCAATTTTACTAACTGTACGGATTTCGCAAATTTTTATTTCATCCTAAAGATAATGAAATTTAGATACACAGCTAATGGAAGCTTGTCTCCTCTACTTTTGCAACAATATCTTGAAATAAAACCTTGATACAGCTCCTGATCTCAAAACAAAGCCGATTTAGCATACACGCCTTACCAATCAGAATGCGCTTAGTTCATTTTGGAAGTATAATTTTAAAATAGCACTTTCAGTTGGTTTATAAGATATCCTTCATCAAATTAAACTTAGAAAAACTTAGAAAATGCATACTAATAAAATGTCGTTAGAACAGTAGATCACCGAAGACAGCTAGCAAACTCATATTTTAAGATACTTTTTGCCAGGATACCTTGTCTATTGAAAGAGACGATAAAAGGTATCTACCGAAATTTGAACATAGCAATATAAATATTTTTTAGACTTATAAGTCCCTCAAGTAAACTAATAATTTATTGTCGTAAAAATTTGAAAACAACATTGAGAAAAGGTAAATATTTATAACTAGTTTTTACCTGCGACTTTGTTCGCATGGAAAAACACACAACTAACCTAAAAACAATTTATTTACAGTGCGTATCGGAAAAAAACCCCGCAAATCAAGTCCACATTTCTTTAAAACCTAGTCAAGCGAATTTTATTTATCGATCGAGATGGAGATAGTTACTACAGGATTATACAATATTTTTTAAACTTTTAATTAAAAGGAAAACACAGTTGTTAACAATTACAACACACTGCCCATGCCAATTGGGGCAACCCAAATGCTTGAATTTTCTATGCTAATTGGTGTAAGGTAATACAGATTAGACACTTTTAATTTCCTTTATACTTTTTTTAATACTAAATTTAATTCAAAAGTACTTCAAAATCAATTTGAAAATCAATTAATTAACGATGTTTAATTTTAATGCATTAAACACTAAGAAAATAATTAGAACAGTTTGAAATAATTTGTCGGGAATATGTTAAGCCTAACCTCATTAGCATGGGGGGAAAACAAACTGAAATTTTATTCATTTGGCGGTAGAGAAATGACGATTTTAGGCGGGAAAGTAAGAGAAGTGTCTTTTTTACTATTTTCCTCACGATTTTTCCGTTGTGTCTCTCGATAGGAACCTTTGTGTCTTAACATTATATATATATATATAGCCGAATTGGTCGAGCCGTTTTCGAGTTTTGCACTCAGCAATACATTTTGTGATTCATTTTTATTTATATAGATAATATCAAGAACAACAAAAACTCAAAACTTTTAATGTTCACTTTTCTGCAAGATTATTACGGAATTTCCAAAATTTGAAAGTTTTAAAATGATTTCTTGTTAAATAAGGGCACATATGAATATTTCTAATACGGATATATAAAATCTGATCATTTTTTCTGCCTTTTCAACATGACATTAACTCCTTACATTTTATGTAGACCGCTTATTGCTCTACGCATGAGTGTACTGCATTGTTTCGACAGATCGTGAAAGAAGAGGCAACTGCATTATTTTGCTTTATCTTGGGTTCGAATAACTGGTGTCGATTCAAATAACCAAAGGAGCCTTTGTATTGGTATTAATCAAGCACTTTCTTAGAGTTTTTGGCGTATATCTTGAGAACAGTTTTATAGAGGAGACACCCATTTATATAGATAATCATTTCAAATCAAACAAACAACAATGATCAGGCTTTTTTTATAGGTTTTTGATTTACATAATGAATAGAGGACCGAGAATTTTATGAGAAAGATTGTAGAAGTGATATATTAATGATGATCAAGCTTCATATCAGAGTTGTCCTAAAACATTTCACTTACCACTTTGTCTTCCATCTTCAAAGTATTTGCACTCAGACATTTTCTCATAAAAGGGCAAATCAAATTCTCGTCTACATTTTTATCACCACCTGAAAGAAATAAATTATTTGTACAAGCGTCATTTTCAAGTTTGATTGTCGGATTATGATTAGCAGTCATAATAGAGTTCTGTGTTATTTTCTTTCACCTGAAGACAAAGGATTCGGTTATAATGTAAGTTAGATACAATTTTGTTGCATGAAATGAAACCTTATTTACATGGTTTCACTTCAAATTTTTCTAATAAAGATAAATAAAATACAAGGCAGATTTAAAAGGTATATAATCCAAAATTTAGAGGAAATCATATAAAGATTTGCATCTAAATTAAATTCAAGTTAAGTAGGGCTGAATCGTATCCAAAATTGTATTATTAAAAAAACCACCTCTCCCAAATATACCTTTCCCCTACATGAATTTCTTTTATTCAGAGTTATTAAAGAAGAAAATTTTAAAGTATGATTGAAAATAAAATGCCAAAACAAACCTGACAGGTAGTGAACAATGATATCTGGAACGAATGAATGAATGAAATTTTAGGTATTATAAAATTGCCAGTGTATTTGTCAAATACAATAGATATTAAAAATTTCGTTAAACGAGCATAATTCCTTCCAAAATTTTATTCATAAAGCTCATTAAATCAAACAATTTTTTTCCATAGAAATTTTTGAAAAATAGGCAATACATTCCTTCTGAAAAATAATAAACATTAAAAGGTAATTTATTGATGCAAGCATTTTTTAAAAAGAAAAGGTTCTAAAGACGCTTTTACACACTTCAGAATTTAAGGAAAATGAATTTGTAGCGAACGTAACATCTGCCTTCTCAGGTTGAGGCCTCTAAACGTACGAAAAGGTAATTTTTCAAACATTCAGCATTTCCTGAAGATTGTTGCTCATTAATTTCACCTGATTATTTCACCTGAAGATTGTTGCTCAGTTAAGGTGATTGTTTCTTCCTCTTTCCCCCTTGGGGGCACCTCGAAATGAGGATGCGTTGCTTCCGGCATAGTGGTTGGATCCCGCCAACCTGGAGGATACTCTAATACGTGGGGGTTTGGCTCCTCCAATCGATGAAGGGACATACTTCCCACGGGATGGGTTGTTCTATGGCCGATGAAGGCCATTAGAACTCAATTGCAGTTCCCGACAGTGTTGCTGCGGTCCGGTCATTCGGCCTTAGAGGTTAAAATCCATGGGTCCGAAAATCAAGGTCTGTGATAAAGAATGTAACCCCATTAATTATTTGATAGCTCTGCCAATGTACTTCCATCAGTTCATAAATATTCTTGTTACCCATCTTTTGCTTCATAATCCTGCCCATAGAAGCACAGCGTTGTACATTAAAGCTCCGCAAAGTTGTTTTCGACAACGCTATCGGGTCAAAACTTTTTCCACGTAGATTATATGTTTTCTTCAAACAAGTTCACAGCATAATACTGGCCAATCAGGCATGTGGCATCACGGTATCTTTACGTCATTCATTCTGCAAAATATCACTTGTTTTGCTTATTATGCGAATCACACTGAATTTAAGTGAGGTTTGACTGCATTTTACAATGATTAGATGCTGATGATTTACAATGCTGCAATTTACAATGATTCTTCAGTACAAAATGATACCCCCTTCCCTCCTTTGCATTTGGATGCTTTTTCTATTACAAATTTATGAAGACATGATCTCAAGTAGAAAAGCATTCTTATTTCCTCTTACCTGTAATAAAACTCACGATGTAGCCGAGGACAAAAGTCAGAATGGTCCCGGGTACCGGATGCAGTAGAAAACTTAGTTTGAAGAGGGGAAAAATTTCTCTGAAAGTAGATAAAGATTTTAAATTAATTTTCAATTAATTTTGAATTACCAACATAAACAAGTAAAATTATAGTTAAAATATGCATTTACAAATCAGAAGTGTATCAAAGAAAGTTAACTTAATCCAAAATTTTGATAAAATAGAATAGAGAAAAAAAATTTTTAGTGCGTTCATTTAAAATTTGAAAGTGAATGTTGCATTCCTCCTCTATGGATTCTAGTTAAATATTAATATGAAAGCTTTCTTATCACGAATAAAATTTAATTAGATAGTAATACATATATGTGTAGGATACCCCGCAGGGCTATTTTATTTAACCACTATCTGCATTCATTTTGTTTTGTCAACATCCGATGATAAATGTAGTTCAAAGCAAGAGTTGCAAAAGGTTAGATCATTTCCCAGAGGACGATTCTTTTAATTAGTACAACATTCCAGAACAACGCCATCTATCGAGGTTTTGAAAAATTGTCCCAGTTAATATTGAGCCAGAGGCCCGACTAACATCCGAAAAGGAAAGACGTCTCCAGCGTTAGGGTTCCCCGATTGCAAAGCAACGCGGTAATATGTTTTCAGTCATAATGTTTTGTTACTTCTAACGTCCTCCTACAGGAAATAATCTAATTTTCTGTTTATTTAATATCTCCATGGTTTAATTCTTTTAATTTTTCCCTGTAAATACTCCCCCTGTAAATATTCCCCTTTAACTCTAAATAAATTCTTTTATTTTTCCTAAAGAAGTCTCTTCATCCTTCATTTGTATTATTTTAATCTTGGTTTAGAAACTAACCCGTAAATATTTTTTTAAAAAAATCCTAGACATAACGCCGCTAAAATCCCGCTATCTGAAGAGTCCAATTTTTAAAGATTTGATTAGACTCCCACATATGTAATGATATTTTAAAATTAAATTAAACTGCAATTAATTTCCAAATTTTTATCTTAATTTAGCCCATAATAACATCATTCTAAAATATTCTCTCATTTCCTGATCCCTTTCACTTGTTCTAGTTAATGAATTCAACAGAAGCCTTGTAAAATTTCTGAATCAGCTAAAAACCGACTATTTTCCACACTCCGAGTGAAGGGATAAAAATAATCCAGCTTAGCACATTCCTTTAAAAAAATCCCTATGATTCCCTTGCAAGAGCTATGCATGCGATTGACATGCGTCAAAGATCCCTATTAAAATCTAAAAGTATATATTCGCAGGGATAAAAGTTTCACCAGCTTTTACTCATTCCATTTTGTGTCGTTCTGTGTTGTGTTCGTCGCTTTTGCTTATATATAACGTCTACTTCCCGTAATGGAATAAAAGGAACTTAAAAATTCAGTGTCATCTATGTCTTCGAAACCACCTTCTGCTTATAACAAATTAATAAACCATTGTAACTTTTACAATTTTCATTTACGGAGACGCATTTATCACGCACTTTTACGAATTATTCACTTTGGATGATGAAATTTTTTATGAATATGTATTAAAATATAAATATATCAAATATCTTTAACAAAAATTCTTCAGAACGATATACATTATTTAAAAAAAATAAAGGTATGCAATTTATATAAATTTCGAAATATTCCAGGCGAATTACTTTTTGCATTTTCTTTTAATTTTTTTATTATCCTATATAAATTTATTTGGAACAAACTATTTATGATTTGTAATTCCAATGACAAGAAATAAGGAACATTTCAAAAATATTTTAATCAAATTGGAAAAAATATTACTTCTAGAAAATTCTTTTAACTATACTTTTTTCTTTAAGACTTCAAATATTAATTTTCTTGGATAATATACTAATTTCATAATATATTTGTTAAATACAAAACATATATTTTCGTGATGAAACAATAAAAAGATTTTCATATTTTCGTTCCATTTTTGCTTATTTAGAATTCTATTGTCACCTTAAATAAAACATATTTTTCAGTCACGTTAAAATTAAATCCGTATGCGTCACTTAAAAAATAATTAAATTGCGATATTCAAGATTACATTTTAGAGATTTTTTTTATTGAAATCAGGATTGCCGGTTTTGTAACTAAATTTTAGATAAAGGCGACGTTTTGCTGAATTCATTAGATACACAAGGCATTTCGAATGTGTTTTATTTTAGAATCTAAAAGAGAAAAAAAACCCTTTAAAATCTCCAAAGTTTCGAACTCGAAATTTCGTCACATTTTTTTATATTTCAGACATTTTCGAATCCAAAAACCCCAATTGATCGCACGATACTTCGAATAATTGTCCAGTATTTAGATGAAAAGAAAATTTGTGTATGAATGCATGGCATGAAGCCAACGTACAACCAACTGCCATACGTGGAATAGTACATAAACACTGAACATCAAATATTAACCGTGGACACCTGCTGCGTACAGAGGCTGCCCCAAATTCCAAAGATCCAAAGCCTCGAGAGTAACCGTCTGTACTACTTTAAAGCAAACCGAGTAAAAACAAAATTTTCTTTCGCCAACTGTCTTCAAACTAATTTACCCCAATCAGATGTACCTACTAATGTTAATCAGACTTAAACTAATGACTCAACTTCTTCCAACTGAAATCGCAGATATCATTGAAGTTTTCGATGAAATTTAAAAAAAAAATATTTATATTTCCCCAACTAATTAGCGTAACCAAAGAAATGAAAAATACGTCTGATCCCATGACAAAGTTTTTCATTCTATTCAGTGCCATCACTAACCCATCTGCCCAAAATCTTGCTTAAATAGTCTCAGCCAACAGCCAATTGGAAAGCAGCATCTCTCAACCCCACGCACCTACCCCAATGAATCCACCAGTGAGGGAAGAAAGTCCAAGCCATTCCATGCAAAGCCGAGTTGCATTCAACAACCAGCTAAGATCGCGGATAAGCCTCTGACGGGACTAGGCGCCTCGTAAAATCTACACTATTAATAGCGGATGCCTGATTTTTAACCTATTGAAACCAACATTCGACACAAGTTGTTTCACAAAGTTACATACAAAATTTCATTTAGTTAAGTTACAAGGTTTCTGATTAAATGCGGGCATATTTAAGAAAAAGCAGAAGCCGACAGTAAGCCTAAGACTGACAGATACGGTTCAAATTTGGTAGGAATCTACACACTACATGCTATAATTGTGAAACACTTATATGAGTTGTTATATTTGTGAATTGCTTCGCTTAAATGTACCAAAAAATACAGATCAACAGATAGTAAATCCTCTGACAGATGCGATTTTAAATATGATGAGGATGCACCTTTCAGATATTAAACCTGAGCCGGGATAGCCTGGTTGCTTGAGCGTTGGGCTCGTATTCCTTAGGTTGAGAGTTTGAACCTCACCGACCGAAGATTCCCTGAGTGTGATTCTGGCTGGCTCAGGTTAAATTTATCGTGGTCACAAAGTCCTCCATGTGGAGAGTATTGGGTTAGAGATGGTCGTTCTCTGTTCCAGATCTAAATTACTATCTGTGGATGAATGAAGGAAAATGCATGAATGAAGTTAGCCCCCTAAAAAAGGTTTGTGATGTGTGTGTAGCTAAGTCGTCCTCTTGGCCCTAGTTGGCGCTACTGAAAAACGAGAGACGCTCAATCAGCTAAAATCGCTGACAGGCCTGTCAGCGGGCTTGAAAAAGTGCCATGAACAATAACAACAACAAATATTAAACCTAAGATCCAAAAATTATTTATCTGGCTCTTTAAGTTTTGTGATAATTGCTCTCAAATGTACTCGGATAGCTAAACTGACGGATTTCCCCCAATGGATTTAGCCCAATAGAAATATAAAAATTTGTTTAAAGATCATATAGCAACCTCCCAGGGGGGGCACATCATAATTGAGGATGAGATGCTTCTGGCAAGGTTGGATCTCGCCAACCTGGTGGTACACTAATAGGTGGTAGTGGCTTCTTCCATTGATGACAAAAAGTACTTCTTAAGGGGAAGATTGTGTAGCCCTTAGAACTCAACCATACTTCCCACAAATGTTGCTTTTGCGTCGGTCCGGTTATTCAGCACTAGTGGTTTAAATCCGTGTGCCTTCATGGCGGATCGAAAAGTCTGATATGATATAAAGACTATATAGTATCACATCCGATATCATTGATTATCTTGAGCAGCTCTACAGCAAGGTGAAATCTTGGGTCCTACCTAAATCAAAAGCCCCCTATCATCACATGTCAATGCAGTAGCCAGGTCTAGGATTTTGAAGGATACCTCGAAAAAATAACTTGTTTCTGATTTCGATAGCCCCAAAATCAACACATCTACAATAGCCAGGCTCAGAGTCAGGCATGAAGATCCATCTGGACAAATCAAGATCTTACGTTTTCTGTAAAAACTGTCCCGGAGTTCAGCTCACGCCCATTCACACCCTGGAATGCCCAGATGTCAACGCGAATCTTTTGAATAACGGATTGGTTACCGTGAGCGACGCATTGCAGGAAGTCCTCTACAGTCCCGATGCACCTATTTTGGCCACAGCAGTGGTCAAGACTTTTGACTAAATTTAGAGATTCCTCTGCATATATTTTTTTTCCTTTCCTTTCTTTTTTTCTCTTTTTTTTCCTATCCACGGACACGAGAACAACAACAACCATATAGAAAATTTAATCCATCCAGCTCAAAGCGTTTTTTTACCTATCTTTTTTGCAATAAAATAAGCGTGGTAGAAGATATTATTCCGAAATATGTTCTTCGGACATGAGGAGGGGTAAAATGCATATATTTATCACACTATTGAATTTGAATCGAGGGAAATTCAGATAACAAGATGAACAAAACGCATACTCACTCTTTTAGTATAGATATACCATCTGTTGATTCCGTCGTCGGCACCGTAGTCATCGAGATATTTGTCGAGTTCAGATAGGTGAAGGCTGGAAGTAAAAGTGATTCCGTTGAATTAACCGGGCAGAATTCGGTGCTCTGAGGTAGTTTTATCTGAGGGGCATCCGAAATCAAGGCTCCCGTTCCAATCCATGCGTTTAAGGCAATACCGCTGAGAAGTCCGACAATGATACCCTGAAAAACAATTTTTTTTCACACATTTTAGACTTTATATTTATTGTTAAAGACGGTTAAAAAAACAGAAACCGCAGCGTACCTTTTGATTAGAAGTCGTTGTGAGCATGCCCAAAGTAATTATGGATAACGTCGGGCCACCAATGGCAGTAAACACCACAAATGCAGCAGGGATGATCGCCTTGATGTTACCCACAATATACGTCATGGCGATGCACAAGGCGCTGTAGAATAAGGCTGCAAAGATAATCTTCTGTTCAGAAAATGGAAATAAATTTGAATATCTTAGTGCCACTTTTTAACTGTAGTGAAAATGCTTATTTATCGAAGAAGACGGCGACATTATGAGTCATTAATATTTTGCACAAACAACATGAACATGTTTATGTATAAGCTTATGTTCGAAAATATGGCTATATACACTTCAAAAACATTTATGATAAACAGATGAAATGAATTTATTTCAGCTAACCTTAGTTAGTCTTATTCATTTATATTAATAGTTGTTAAGACACCTAACAGACAAATATTTGGGTTGGAAAACCAGAAATTTTAGATATAAATAATATTTTAATTGAAATAAACACTGTATTTATGAGACCGGAGACTTCGATGAAAACAATGGTGTATTGAATATTATTAATTTTATAGCAATACCGATGATTAAACGGTCAAGTTATTTAATAAACTTAGATTATAATAAGACCAATAAAATTTTTTTATGGTGAATTATTTAGTATCCCAAAAATAGAGGGAAACATAATTTTAGATAGAATGATTGTCTAAAACAATTTATTAGTATCCCAAAAATAGCTGAATTATTTAGTATTCCAAAAATAGAGGGAGACCTAACTTTAGATGGAATGACTGCCTAAAACAAGACGCGAAAACTATTAAGGTGAAAAATTGAAGTTTAGTTCAATTAATGTCCCTTTGTAAAACAACAATAGGCCAACGGACCTCGTAGCTTTGAATAGTGGTCAGATGACAAGGATGACATCTGAGCTGGTACTCACCTCTCTATACCACACCAACGGGAAGGCGTTTGGCCCTGATGGATTCAATGTGCAACAAACACCCTTACACGACGGTTCTTCGGTGAAATCAAACCTGAAACCCTACGGCTCACGAGCCGTGACCTTACCACCGGGCCATCGCGGCCCCGTGACAAATTGGAAAACTTAGAATGGAATTCTGGGACATAAAATGGAATTCTGGGACATAAAATGGAATTCTGAGAAAAGTCAAGGATCTTCCGGGGTGGTAACATTAGTGAAGAATGTTGTATTGAAAAGAAAGAATTAAGTTCTGAAATTATATTGCAATTCAATTCTTGTAATTTTTTTTATCTGTAAGTGCAGATTTCTTCGTAAGGGGCGATTATTAGCGAAATTAATTACGTTCTCAAATATAACTTGCACCTATTTCAAATGAAATTGATTTATATTTTGAATTATGTTTAAATACTTCGTCTATAATTTTACTTGAATCATTCCGAAGTAGCTTGTTAATGTATACCTTAAATTCAGGTAAAAATTGTATTGCAATATTTATCACTTTCCAAACAGAAGAAGAATTTAATAAAATGAAAATAAGTAGATGTTTTAAATAAATGTTCGGATAGCTATTTAAGAAAATAGTAATGGTTTTTTGCACGGATTCGAATCGACATATTTTTTGACTAGCGATGAGTGAGAATTAGTAAATCGGAATATATAGCAAATTTCAGTTATGGAAGTTACTATGGAGACAAAACATTATAGCATGGCCGGGATGACCTGGTTGGTAGAGCGTTGGACTCGCTCTCCTTAGGTTACGAGCTCGAAGCTCACCAGCCAAAAGATTCCCCGAGTGTACTAGCGGTTGGCGCTCGTTAAATCTGTTCGTGGTCGCGAAGTCCTCTATGTCGAGAGTAATACAATTGGGGGTACTGGGTCAAAGGTGATCGTTCTCTGCTCCAGGTCTAAAGTACGATCTGAGGTGAGTGAATGAATATGCATGATTGTAATCCGCCCCCTAAAAAAGGGTAGTGGCGCATGTGTAGCTAAGTCGTACTCTTGGCCCTAAATGGCGCTACGTGTGAAACAAAGAGACGCATTTCTTAGGCTTAAAATCTGCTGATCGTATCAGCGGAGGCTTGCCCACGGCAAGTGCCAATAGTCACAACACACTCACACATTATAGCATGTATGCCTGTTTTTAAAATGAAATGTAACAAGGGGGATTATAAAATAATGTCTTGGTTGCTATTTGCCTTCTATTCACTACTGTATGCGTGATTAGGCTACGAAAATACAAAAATATTAACAATAAAATAAACCTTACACAGATAAAAAAATGGCTCTGAGAATTTTTAGAATTATTTCTTATCTTTACATAATCAATTTCATAAAATAACGTTATTTTCCAATCAATCAATCAATCAATTAATTAATACATAAATTACCAAAAAACTTGGATATCCTTGTGGCGGATTTTTCTGTTCCCCACGAATTGCACCTGCAGAAAGGTTTCACAAAATCCTCGTAGGTAACAGCAGCAAGTGAATTCACAGCAGACGAAATGGACGTCAAGGCCGCGCAGAAGACCCCCGAAACGCAAAATCCCGCCATTCCGGGGTACATGTGGAAGGAACGAATCATGTAGTAGGGGATGAGCTGCAACAAAAACAAGAAATGATGGACTCAGTAAGGAATACCTTACTTAAAAGCTAATGTTTATTATGTCATGGATTAGAAAAAAACTCTTAAAACGCTCTACAAACCACACCGTTGGAACTAAAACCATTATATATGGCATGCAATTCTTCTTAGGCAATGGGTGCTCATTCAGAAATTTTTTTTCAAAATTTTGATAAATTAAATATTAATTGAAATGCTAACGTTTTCCTTCCATCACTTTGAATATACACATTTATGATCATCTGAAAACCCTTTTTACATTACTTTTTTAAAGTCAAAATTTTTACATTTCTACAATTCCTATTTTATTTCTATTCAATTTCTCCTTTCTATGCAAATAGTTTAATAATGGCACAATAAGAACTAAATGACAAATCTGTCGAAATCAAATAGAAAAACAATTATATCGAAATGAATATACAGAAAAATAATGTGTATTAGATGGAGGAAGATATTTTATTCACTTATTCGTACACTAAGCCTGGCACAGATGTAGCGCGTCTTCCCCATGTTCTGGATGCCCCTGGTTTGAGTCCCGGTTAGGGTATGGTTGTTTTTCTGTGTTCTATCTGTGAGGCGTTTGAATGTGCCCCTCTGTAAAAAGGGACCGTGCAAGCGAAAGTGATAAGTGTGTGCCATTCTCATATGAACCAGAAGTCAAACTTCTGCCCTCGTGTGCTCAGGGGTACATACCTCAGAAGCTACTGCACCCCTTCTGTTAAAAGGCGGACACGTCATCATCATCATTGGTACACTAATAATTTAGAGACAATGGATCAAACATGAAAAAGTCGAAGAGAAAAAAGAAAATTCAAAACTTTCTACATAAATTTCGATTATTGCATAAATGTTTTTAAAAAATTAAAATTTACAAATAAACCAAATTAATTAAAATTTCTGTTTTAAGTAGAGAAATTTGTTTTCTGCCATGATATAAATGTCTATCCGATACCTTACAATTTTATGTAACAAATTATATTATCTCTACTTCTGTTCGATTCACAACAGAACTATGAAAATCACTGTAGGAAAAAAACAATATTGGAAAAGGTAGATTATAATTTGACTATTCTAGGCTTCTATGTTACGGTTGGTAATGAATTTTAGATATTGCAAAATAAACCTTTAGTTTAGCCCTAAGCTATTCGAATTAATTACCATCTTAACTGCATCAAAAATAATTTAACCCTTTGCATTCGGATGGTGTCTGTGAGGCACCAATCAAGACAGTACATCAAACTGACGCTTTTTTTTAAAAAAATTATTTTTAAGTTTTGGTTTTTAAAAATATTTATAGATGGAAAAAATGTAGATTAATTTTTCAAGGAAACAACTTGAAACAATTGCATATTTATATTATGGAGCGTTCAACAAGCATTTGTATTGAGTGAATAATTGTGCATTGATATATTTTCTCGCGCAAAGGGCTCAATTGATTAGTTAATAATATTGAGGAAAATTCATATTAAAATGTTGCGGTATCCTTCTTTTTCGAACCCTTGCGTTTTCTTATCATTCTAAAAGAATGTTTTACATTCACAAAGGGAGACGATTTAACACGTTCTGGAACCATTTCACAGCAATATATGAATGCGAATACCCATTCAGCATGTCAAATACGGAACTGAACAATGTTTGATATCATGATAGAAGTAACAATAAATCATGAATATTTGTTTTTCGTTTTTCAGTACAATTGCTGTCACACAAAATGTTAAATTTCCGAGTTTTCTGTAAATGCTCATATTGACAAAGAGGCGGAAAATCTGACAGTCGAAACAACGAAATGTTCGAAAAGATAACAGAATCCGCGTGAATCAACACAGAATAAGCAAACATGATTTAGTTTGAACTCCCATCTCATATTATATGATAATAAGCTTTTATTGTTCAGTAAATACCCATGAAATGGATTGTACTTTGTTATTTTAAACTAGATATTTTTCAGATTTCCTAGTCTCCGCGTCGAAAAAATACTCTTCATCCAAAGAAATTTACGAATATAAACCTTCTTTTATAAATCTGTGAATTTTTAAATCGAACTATGCTTGAGAGATTTAATGAAATTTTTCATTTTTTGATTCAAAACAATTTTTTTCAAGAAATATCCAGGATTAGCTCAGAGATTGAAAAATAATGAATTGACTTTGAATTTTTATATAATTTTTTTAACCTTTCACAAATGTCCAATTTATAAAGATCTGTTAAAAAAGTGGATGAGCGTTTTTTCTGGAGGTTCAAACTCCTAAATCCGGCCAATGATAAATTATTATGGCCTTCATAAAATTTAATTTTTGTTACTTATTTCATAAAAATCTTGTTAACAATTTTCTCCAAAAATGTTTTGATTGCATATATAGAATTATTTACAGGTAATAAAATAGTTCTATAGCTATTTTAGATGCATATCAGCCAGAGCTTTAAATAATTGTTTTACATATACAGAGTGTCCCAAAAATATTAATTCATAAATATTTACCTATTAGGGATAAGTGTATGAAATTTACAAAATAGCTCAAAACAAGGTACAAATAAGATGACGTGAATAAAAGTTTATCCTGTTAATTTTCAAAAAGTGATGCTTTTTAAATTTTTATGGAACTATTCTACACCATGTAGTTTTTTATATAAATGTATATCTAACAAGATGATTAGAAAAAACTTCATAACTGTGTCTTTAAGACCAATAAATTATGATACAGAAAAACTGATTTATACTAACATAATGTATATTGTATTAACTGGATCAGAGAGGATATTATTTTCTTCCCAAAACACGGCCTATTTCCTCCTACCTTGAAGGGTTCAACCTTTCTGAGAGTGATCAGTGCAGTTGCGGTGGGACTGGCACGGCACTTCATTATGCTATAGAATGTATCCTCATAATCTCTTGGCATATGAAAATATCATGACCAAGCTATGAACAAAAATGGTTGAAAAGAGAGGCCAACAACTTCCTTTCAAGGCAAAAATTCCACAGCATCGTTAAATTTATATGTTTAAATAGGGATCTATTCTCGCCTCCCTAATTTTCAACAAGACTCATACTCACGAAGACTGAGGGTAAAAACAAGGACCTCAGTTTCCAATCATAACTTCAATCAGACAGGGTTTCTCCTAGTTCCTATTAGCCAAATTATTTTCCATCGCATTTTAATAACTGCATCCTCATCTAGTGTGTCATAAAAATAAGAACACAAAATATATGTATATCCTAACAAAAATTATATTTCAGCATATAATTGTTTCGATTTATTTTTCAAAGTTGGAAATCTTTGTAAACGGCTCATCTACTTATTATATCTTATTGTAAATTCTGTAAATAGTTTTGTTATTATTTTTTTCTAAGCCAACTAACGTAGCTCGTTATCCGGACTGATCTCCTTCTCCGACTTAAGCCGCGCCTTTAAATAACGCCCCACTAAAGCGGGTAGGCTAATGCGGAAACCGCTCCGGACAAGTCTGGAAATTTCTCCAATATTCCTTAGGTACAAATATTTATTTCTCGGTTTCTCCTACATTTTAGGGTGTAGTAAAAACCGTTAGCGATCTCATTATGTCGCCAACACACCTACATGAACAAATTAGTTAAATATGGAGATCCGTTATAAATCACCTTAGAATGGTCTTTTTTCGTTGAAGAGCGATTGAATTTTAATTAAATTATTTACAAAGATTTGCATCTAATTTACACGAAATTCATAATACAATAATTAAACGATTGAAGGCAGAAAACACTAACCTGATCCGCAGAAGTTATGCCGCTATTGGGTTGTATCAAAGGATCGCAGCCAGCAAAATTCGCATATATCACCAATCCGCACGTATAGATTGTGTAGTACATGAGCAAATTGAAAGGAATGCTAATAAGAAGAGCTCTGAAAGAAAACAGTGATTAGCATAAAACAATGGAAAAAACTTATGAGATTTACAGGTCTAAATGTTTAAAATATTTTTGTCCTACAGGAATCATTTGATTCGACATTTCGAGATTTTGTTTTGGCCTATAACGTAACTATACCAATTATATCAAAATATAATTGGCATATTATACCAAATATTAATATTATACCAAAATTTGTAACATTCAGTTCCCCGAGAGAGATTCAGCAATAGTATGAATAATAATAGGGCGAATAAAACATGAAATAATTGTCTGATTTTCATATTGACGCATTATAGAAAAATGAAAGTATAATCATTTAACCAATAAATGAATGAAATACAATGATTTTCTGTGCGGATTTCAAACTAGGTGGATTAAGCAAATGCCCAAGACTGCTGGGCTAAGAGAGGCCGGTAAATAATATGATAAAAATGTTGTATTCCTTTTTATAAATAAAATATACTTTAAAAATAATCAAATACAATTAATGATTAAGTATTAGAACAAAATGAGCATTTTATCAAGTGAAATCGATCAAGTTTCTGCATATTTCATTACGTTCGCATAATTTTTAAAATCTTTATAAATGAAGACCTGCTTCAATAATATTATGTAAAACATAGATGCTGGGCATCCTAAAATCACACCAGATAAATAAAATGGCGGGAGTGTTTTCCTCAAAACTTTCTGCAATGCTCTGTAATAAAGTGTTATACCAAAGAAATCCTTGTATAGAATTAACTTGTAATAGTTAACGAAATTAACTTTTGGCGTGAATTGAGCATTTTCCCTGAATATATAGTGTCATTCTTGGCGGGTTATTTTCAGGTTCGAGTCCCGATTCCACCAAAGAATCGTCATCTAAGCGGATCTGGTGAATATTAAATCCGTGAGGGCCAAACGTCCTCCCGCTGGTGTGGTTTGGGGAGAGGGTGCCAGCTCAGGTATCGTCCTCCTCATCCGAATCTGTCCGTGGTTCAGAATTATAAGGTCCGTTCCAAAATAGCCCCAGTGTTGCTTTAAATGTTAATATAACTAAACTTGGCGGATTATTTGGTGATTAGGCCCTGACAGGTGGCTAAAAACATTCGAAAATCGAATCTATATTTTAGATGCGTTTTTTCCAACCAATTAAAACGAAAATATACTATTAAAACTACAGTTGTATTCATGAAATCCCATGAGAAATATAATACAGTTAGCTTGCTATGGTTTTGAGTTATCGCGTGTATATGTTTCTGAAAGTACAAATCGTTCGACAGTCATTTCCTCTATGAATTTGTCTCAAAATTTGATAGGTGTCTATATAATAGTTTTTAAAAGCATATGCCTAATTTTATTCATCTAGCTCTCTTCTTTTATAGTTAGTGTGCTAACTTATATTCGAAGAACCGGATAGACGTCCTCTGAACGGATTTTGTTCGAAATTTAATAGAAATCTGTAAATTTAAAGCATCAAGACCGCATGCCAAACTTCATACATCTAGCTCAGAGCAATTTTATATTATATTTGCCGCAAACAAAAAAAAAAGAAAAACACATACGGACATTTTTAAAAATGAGTTTTCAAGTGATTTGAATTCTTCAAGGACAAGGATTCTTCAAAAACTTCATTTCAAATTTTTTTCACGATTACTCTCTTTAGCACATACGAGACATTAAAAAAATTATGTGTTCACAAAAACAAAATATTGACCTTAAGTAAATCAGTAATCTAAAAAAGTTTCTGAAATTTGGAGCTAGACTGCAGTGAAAGGGAAAAGCACTGAAGAACTGCTTGTTCTTTTATCTTTGAGAAATTGGGAGGAGGGATAATTAAGTTAAAGAAGCAGTCGATGAATTCTGGTACATCTCATTCTATAAGAGGATGGTCTTTTGTGATTCTCTTGCGAATGTGAGATTTGAGGGTGCTCACAGGATCAGTGATGTTCAGCTTTGTAGCTTGTTTTGCAGGCCAATCGGTCTTTTCATTCCCTAAAATGCCAGACTGACCCCGGACATATGAAAAACAGACAGTAATTCCTTTAGCTTTAAGCTCGTGAAGAGTGATTTGAAAATTCACCACCAGATGTGTTAAGATGATACAAAAATTAGGTCCTTTTTACCATCTCGCCAAATTTTTAATATCTATCTCTAAGGTTTGATTTAGAAGAGTCGGAACACATGAGCTTACTTACAATTGTGACCGCTTGAGGGAGCTGACGGTGAGAAGTCGCTGAACTTGTGTTTGGTTGGCCCCACAGGTGGTCATGCCGTACATGAAACCCCCAATCAAAGCACTCCATACCGTAAAGCGTATAGTAGGATCAAAAGTAGTACTAGTAAAAGGAAGATACATTTAATATACAAAACATTAGAATAAAGACATTTGTTAAAAAGAAATTACAAAGAAAGTGAATAAAAAGTATTTATTTTTTGGATATATATATTGGTAATTAGTTCGTATGAGTTAAAACTATGTGTTATGTAAAGATTCTTAGTGACTACCAACTGCTCCATCACTTTGAATCAGTTCAATCAGGCCCATTTTGTCAAACTTGCTTTATTTAATACAAGCACAAAACAGGAACACTAACTGTGACGTTTGTTGTGTTATGTCTTTAGTTACAAATCATCACGATACACCCACACCGCCGAACTGCTCACATCAATACAGTATTCAGTTCACTGAGTTCCTTTTTAGAGTTTTGATTGATTGATTGCGCAAGACTATGAATATAGCGAATGCAAATGGGATTGTGGTTCTAGCACTCACATTCAGCGAGGCAAAATTTTAAATTTTATTTGATAAAGGGAAGTGCACTTCAGGTGATAAATAAATATAGAGATTTGGTTACGAGTTTTTATGCGAAATAGCAGCCAAAATAAGTATACTAAGTATGTTACAACATCGTAACATGAATTTATTTAAACAGATCCAGCCAGCGGTAATACGGATTTGCTACGAAGTTTTAAGTAAGCCTTAGAATGAGCATTTCTTATCAAATTTATGGATACGTAATAAATTTTTTGGATGATATAACGATTTTCGTCATGAATAAAAGAGTATAGATGACATCTCATGATCAGATAAACCTTCTACCGAGAATCAATTATGACAGAATATTTTCTTGTGAATAAAAACTATTGAATTATCAATTAGAAGATTGCAGATGAGACTGATTAAAAAATCCTTTTGATTCTTCAATCAGTTTCTTCATCTGATTGAAGAATTACTTTGATTCTTTAGTCAGGCTCAGGGTTACATGAACCACAGTTACCCACGGCCTAATGAACCGCAGTTACCCTCGGCCACATGAACCACAGTTACCCACGGGCACATGAACTACAGTTACCCACGGGCACATAAAACACAGTTACCCACGGCCACATGAAACACAGTTACCCACGGGCACATGAAACACAGTTACCCACGGGCACATGAAACACAGTTCCCACGGGCACATGAAACACAGTTACCCACGGGCACATGAAACACAGTTACCCACGGCCACATGAAACACAGTTACCCACGGCCACATGAAACACAGTTATTCATGGCTACATCCAACAAAGTAACTCATGGTTACATTCAACAAAGTTACTCATGACTACATAAACCACTGAATACATTCGAATTTTGCAAGGATAAATTGATTATGTGTATACATTATATCCATGCAGATAGTTTTACCTCTATAGGAATCTTCAATTAACAAGTATACATGCATTCAAACTAATAAATCATGGCATACATTCATAACAATTCCACTTTCATTTGGTCGTGATTTATAGTAATTAAATTATTTTAATAAAGTTGATGAATATTAACAAAGATTAATATTAATATTAGAGTTTCTTCATATATTTTGGATGACCCGCTCAGATTGGTGGATCAGCCACGGGTTGCGTGAAATGTAATGGAACAAAAAAAATCCCTCTCACTATTCCCTTAGAAAGATCTTGCAAATATTCTGAGGTGTCTATGGAAAATCTGCATCTTTTATAAATAATAAATAGTAAGCTTTACAATTGTAGTTGGTTTGTTTTGATGAAGTTTATTGGCGCAAAAAACATTTATAACTAAACTGCGCGAAGCATATGGCGAGAGTTAAGCTTATTTTAAACAATTGTTTCTAAATTGATTCATTTTTTACAGGATCTGTCAACTTAGAACTCTGTTAAAAGTAATCACATAATAAAGTTCAATCTAAAAGTTATTTAAGAATTTGATCATAAAGTAAAAGTTAATTCTTTTTTTTAACAAAAAGATGAATAGATGGTCTGAAAAACTTTATGATGATAGCCTTTTAATTTACTGCAGGGAGAATGAAAGCAACGGTTGCTTTGATTATTAAATTGTGGACATCCTATAAAAATCTATTGAACCGTCATAAGACATTGATATACTGTTAATCGGAGTATCATAAGTCTTCAGTTTATCTCCAATAGTTAACTTAATAAGACAAAGCCACTTTCCATTTAATTTTCAAACAGCTCACTGTCTTCGGCTTTCTTTAATTCAATATTAAAATGCCTTATTAAATTTTAACTAATAAATGTGTGACGTCGAACAACAGTCACTTTCATTATATCTTCCACTTCATGCTCATTACACTGTTTAAATAACCAGGGGGTTATAGTTGCAGGGGCATGAAGCGGTGTTGTGTGTACATCGGGGTGCAAGTTTCCCCCAAAACAAATCTTCTGTGATGTAATTAACTACGTTTTACAGTTGTAAGGAAATGAAGAGAATGTGTTGTAGTCACCACCTCCTCCCCGAACAAGGATTAACTGCGAAAATCTTTTGTAGTCTTCATGGACTTAAGAACGTTTAGCCTTAATTAGGGGTGTGTTTAGAATGCTTGTTAATCTGAACGTGGATATTTATATTTGGTTTGCGCCGTATATCTTCATTTATTACCAATTTATAGTAAAAATGGAAATACTGTTTACTTGAAGTGATTTTATACATTTAGGGGAAAAAAAACGTTCACTCGTTTAGAGAACACGCAGAACACTCACTTAAAAAAGTTTAACCTCCCCCCTTTCTCCGCAATGCTGAGCACCTCCGGAAATCCCCCGACATCAATGGAACCCTTCACAATGACAGAGAGGAGGGCAAGGAACATGAGGATGGACTGGAAGACATCAGTCCACAACACCGCTTTCATTCCTCCCTGAAAAAGAAATTTCATTAATTTGTATCGTATTTTTTAAGTTAGAATTAAAAAGCTTGAAAACTTTATTGATATAATTCAGATTGATGAATCTCTTATTACAATGTTACAAATGATTTTATTAAGCAGATTGAACTTTGTATAAATCAATCCAACCAAACTGTAGTTTCATATGCATATCGTATTTTTAAATCTAAATTAAATCCCAATTATTTTCCTAGTTTTTATTTTAAACTAGCCACCTTTGGTGACCAGTCGGTTCGCCAGTATTAATGCTCGCTAAAATTTTCATATAATATTTTATGTAGCTGTCTCATAACAGGTTTTTCTTCAAAATATTTGTAAACCAAACAGATTTTGATAATCATATAATTCATTTATAGTATTATTTAGAATTATTTTCTTCAGATGTTTTGTTCATTGTGCTACTCATCTTTCTCTTTCTATCCGAACAATAACTGTCAACCAATTGATATTTTACTTAAATGGTGGAGGGAAAGGTCTAAAATTGTACGTTTTTATAGAATAATGAGATTTAAATTTTCATAAATGTAAACACTCTAAACAAATAAAGACAATTAGTTTTCAAGAGATGCGAAAGTTTAAAAACAGCTTGGAAAATGCCGCGCACAGAGGAAATAATGGTGACACACACACACACACACACACACACACACACACACACACACACACA
>JAOUZG010030345.1:1460112-1487445 GCA_026289955.1 Argiope argentata | reverse complement strand
CACACACACACACACACACACACACACACACACACACACACACACACTTCTTTTTTTTTCTATCCTTTTTTTTTCTTCCCTACTTTTCTTTCTACAAACCCTTATTTCTTTTTGAGCCCAGACTTTATTTTGAGCAAGCACAGATTAAATATCCATACAGACAAATAATGAAACCAACTATTTTCTTTCTTTTTTAAACATGCCGTGATCTATAAATGAAAACCAACTGACTTCGCGCATTTCTTTCTAAATAAATCATAATTTATTACTTCCTGCTATCTTACTCAGTTGGTGTGGGGGAAGGAAATGCAGTTTTTGGCGGGAAAGTAAGAAAAGTGCCGTTTTAACTATTTTCCTCGCAGTTTTTTCATTTTTTCTCTCCATAAGAATCATTCTCGTGTCTTAACGCAAATATTTAAAAACAAATTAGCCGAATTGGTCGAGCCGTTCTCTAGTTTTGCGCTTAGCAACGCCTTTCGAGATCCATTTTTATTAATATAGATTTGGATATGCTAACTTCATTCTAAAATGTTTGCTTATTTTTCGATCCAATTTCCACCTTTTAATTTATAAACGACGGTCAACAAAATTGCTTGCAATGTCAGAATTATATAATTCTTAAACCAGAAAAAGGATAATCATTTGTCATTCTTATACCAGGAAAGGGGGAACAATCCTTAACACTTACACATACCTTTCAAAGATACTCTAGATTTGCAAAGGAATCCTTATCAGAATCGCTTAGTAAAAATCACTGAAAGGAAAAAATTCTGTCAATTTGTTCTTGTATTATGTAATTTTTATCCCGTGTAAATTTATTGAAATTCATTTCAAAAGTTTCTTCTTTCCGATCACGCATCTGCAAAACTATGTTTATATTAGAAACATAATTAATCAGATGTGAGCCCGAAATAAAGATAAATTTGGAATTTATTTTACCAAGGAAAGGCATCTTTTTACATAAAGAAATCAAATGAAACGCGTCTGATTAAAACCTAACACAATAGCAAAATGTTTTAAATTTTATCCTAAGGGTTTTTACTAAGCATTTCTAAATAGGGATTTCTTTGAAACGTGTCGACTCATAAAAAGGAATTTTTTGTATCTTTGGAAGTGATGTCGGAAACATTCGGGTGTTTTTTTTTTTTTATTTATTTCATTTGAAGTGTCAGAAATTCTAACCCTGTAAATTTTTTAAAGTGCGTGTTAGAAATAGTTAATTAAAAGAGTGGGATTTGGATCAGGAAATAAGAAAATTTTAGAATAAAGTAAGTGGTGTGATTTAAAATAAAAATTAAGTCTTTAATTAAGATTTAAATAACATTAAGAGATATCGTTAAATATCTCATAAGAGATAATTATTAAGGGATATCGTAAATATTATTATGAAGAGATATCGCTAAATATCTCTTAAAACTCCACTCCACATTGTTGTCAATGATATTAAAATTTCTCTGAATTTAATTTCGTATTATGCAACATTTCTCAAAATCAATTAAACTACTCTGAGTTACTACTGAGTTACTGATAACTTCGGCTATACAATAAGAATTATGTAATGCTGTGCATTTTCCTATTACAATCTTATATTCTCGTAGAATTACCCTAAAAACTGCTCATAGATCAATCCTTTCGAAAAGCACGATAATAATAATGATTCTGTTAAACGTTTGTTATAATTTAATGTTTTGCAAATCGATTTCTATGATTATTAATAAAACTACATTTATAGAATTGAATTTTTTTTTTAAAAATGGAAAAGTGCTAATTCTTGAAATGATTATCCGAGAAAACTACGTTATTTTCAGTTATTGTACCGCAGTTGATACAACAATAAATGAATTTTTCAGTTGAAAATAATTTTGTTTCTGTAGCGAGAAAGTAATTACTTCCTGGTAGAAAACGTACAAAAATTTTCATTAGCATCTTATTAATTCTTGTCATGAAAAATTACATAATAAATGTAGCAGAAAAAAAGTTATGTTTTATACCCTTTTAATATATACAGCTCATTTCCGTGTGAATATTACGTATGATAGAAGAATTTGCTTTCAATGTCGACCTTAATAACGCATTTATTTTCAAAATACTGGTTTTTCTGAATCTTGAGCGTCTCTATTATCTCATGGATTGTGAGAATTCTTTGCAATTAGTATTTCATACCATCATTGCAAGAAGATATTTCGCTTCTGCGACGCCATTATTAATGTTATTCAAGAAAATAGAACTGATTAGATCATCTAGATAGCGGAATAATTTAGATAAATGTATAATTCTTCTTGCATCAGATTTGATCAACACTTTATTTCCATATTTCTCTATAACAAGCAACTGATAGAATCTTATAAAATGTTTAAGCTGATATGAAAAGGCTATTTAACCTTTTTAAAAACGAATTTTTTAATGTTAAAAAATAAATATTTCTGCAAAAGCGTCAAATATTTTTTATTCTTCAGCATTATTAATTTTTGTTCAGTTTTCTTCATAGATTGTTCAAATTCTATTCCTAATCTTATTTTTTTGGATGTCACATTGTTTTTATATATATTTATTACTTGTTTTGATGCTATTTTACATTTTTAAAATGCAATTTTCTCAAAATTCTAAATTTTGGTAAAATTATTTTATGGAAAACGTCGCAAACTGAAATATAACGCATCATTTCTTTGTTTCGTATTTGGTATAATAATTTAAAACCCTTATATAGTTTTTCAATGCTTAACAATGGGAAAAAAATATTAAAATAAAGTCTTCTACGCATATTTCAATGTATCATGTCAGAACATAATTTCTTGAACGGCCAAGCACAACGTGATCGTTTCAAGTTAAATTATATTTTTATTCATCTTAATTGTTTCCTTGAATGAGTCACTTTAGTATTGCAAACAATAAAAAAAAACTTTGTCTCGCATTTATTGTTTTAAAAAATAACACATTTCCTATTTATCTCATTTCATATAATAACGTGCTCAAATTTGCATTCCTCTAGGTTTTACTTGCTGTAGTCATTAACTTATTTTTTAGTCAGAGTTTTTGCAAATGCAATGGCAACGCGTTATTAAAAGCTGATTTTTTGAGAGGTTCGTGCAGATAATAAAATTTTTATTTTTCGTCTACGGATTTCTGTTGACGCCAAAAACCTCATCCCAAAAACTTCGTCATGCTGTCACATGATAAAAAAGTTGAAAATTTGATATTATTTAGAAATCGAATTCCAGTTTCCAAAAATGGGATAGAAGGGAGTACGTGTTTTAGTTCAGGAACTAGAAAATCTATTTATTATTTGAAAGACTTTGAACAAATCACTTGATAAACTTATAAATTATATAGTTTTTGATTTATACCTCTTTAAAGGGAGAGAGAGAAAAAAACCTACATTTTTTGAAATTTTAAAAACATTTCTGGCATTAAAGTTGTCTATTTATGTTTCATTTTTTTCAATTCATTTAATACAAAAAAATTATAAATAGAAATTTACAGTGTTAAAAAATTGATTCCGAACGTAGCCACGTATGAACAAAAGCAAAATTCGATGAAATTTCTTATTTCCTATCGGCAACAATTCAGCGCGAGAGGAAATATTGAATTCATTCTGGATTTTTATTATAAATGATACATCTCTTAAAAAGAATTATTCTAATTTAAATAAAAACCGAACATTTATATATATGTTTGCAATTTTTGAAATATATTTTACTTACATCCCCAAACAGAGTTATATTTTCAACCAGACACCACAGAAATGTCGTTAAAAACATTAAGACGAGTAAGTTTAAATATATAATAATATTAAATATTATATTTAAATATATAATAATATTAAATTTATAACATAATTTCATAATATTATTTCGATTTTAATGCGAGTGAAATTTTTCAATTCCATTCAATATTTGTTTCTCAGCATACCGGGAAATTTTTTACATAGATATCTTTTTAAAATATCTCAAGTATTTTTCTATCACTCTGAATTTGTAGGTTGAGAGAGTAAAAAAAAAGCACGCATCTATACCATTCTTACAGAAATGATGTATAATTTCAAATGGTATTTATTTTATAAAAAGGAGATGAAAATTAATTGTAATTTTTACATTTTATCTCATTTATTAGGCCTGAATGAATTCTTCCCTTAGGAAAATGCTGTATAATGTAGATTTCAAATAGTTTGATCCATCTTTATTGGATACTTTCCTAATACTGAAGAATACATAGATGATCATCAAAATAATCTAAACATCTGTAAATAAATGGGACATTTAGGAATACGTTTCGTAAGCATTAAAATACCCTAGTTACGAAATTTTTAAAAACACTAAACGGATGTGTCATGACAGTGTGAAGTAACTTCTATGAAGCTGTATATGTCTTGGAGTGTTATCAAAAACAAAATGCCAGATCTCACAGACTTTTAAAAAAGATATTATTTAGGTGTACAATCTTCTAGAGAAACTGTGATCGAACACATCCTAATTTTAGGAGATTCTAGAAGTACGAAACCTAAAGTACAGTATACTGGGTGTACGCGGTACGATTAGACAAGTTTCAGTCAAAGAAAAATTAAAGCGGAAGGAAAAACTGAGTGAAAAGAAACCGAAAGGGATTGAAGCGGATTGCAGTGTCCAAAGAGAAAACAACAGTAGCTAACTTGGTCGATGTGCTCAATCAGCAATCGGATTTCTAGTATCAATAATTAGAAGGTACTTTCATAAACAGAATATTTACGCGCAAAGCAGCAATTTTCATGCCACTTGATGCATATGTCAATTCAAAATGTCATCTCCAGTGTTGCTATAACTTATTCGTTTGATAAGAGGGAGAAATTTGTACGATCAGACGAGTCATCTATCTATATTAATAAAAATGCAACTCGAAATGCGTTGCTAAGCGCAAAACTGGAGAACGGCTTGACCGATTCGGCTAATTTGTTTTTTAATATTTTCGTTAAGACACGAGGATGGTTCTTATGGAGAGAAAAAATTAAAAACTGCGAGGAAAATAGTTAAAACGACACTTTTCTTACTTTCCCGCCAAAAATCTTCATTTCCTTTCCCCCACACCAACTGAGCTAGATAACAGGAAGTAATAAATTATGATTTGTTTAGAAAGAAATACGCGAAGTCAGTTGGTTTTCATTCATAGATAACGGGATGTTTAAAAAAGAAAGTTGCTTTTATTATTAGTCTGTATGAATATTTAATCCATGCCTGCTCAAAATAAAGTCTGGGGGCAGGGAAGAAAAAAAAGAGTGAAAAGAAGGGTGTGTGTGTGTCACCATTATTTCCTCTGTGAGCGGCATTTTCCAAGCTGTTTTTAAACATTCGCATCTCTTGAAAACCAATTGTGTCTTTATTTGTTTAGTGTGTTTACATTTATGAAAATTTGAATATCATTATTCTATAAAAACGTAGAATTTTAGACCTTTCCCTCCACCATGTAAGTAAAATATCAATTCCGGGACAATCATTGCTCGGATAGAAAGAGAAAGATGAGTAGTACAATGAACAGAACATCTGGAGAAAATAATACTATAAATGAATTATATGATTATCAAAATTTGTTTGGTTTAAAAATATTTTGGTGAAAAACCTGTTATGAGACACAACTGCATAATATATTATATGAAAATTTTAGCGAGCATTAATACTGGCGAACCGACTGGTCGCCAAAGGCGGCTAGTCTTTCATATATTTCCTCCCAAAGGGTCGGACGCACTTTTGGATATTGGTGAGTAACGGGATTCCAGTTAATTCACGCATGCAATCAAAAGAGATCACACATACGCTGAAAGAGTAGACAATAGTTTGTTTCGATGGAATAAGCACTTGCTACTGTACAGATTCTGCGCATGTGTGGCTTTACTGGATGGATTGTAACTGGCTGAATGTAAACCCTCTTGTGTTGGTGATTGTCTTCTTCCAACTTCCAGGCTGTTCGTCAACAGATTCCGAGACGACCCCATTTCGACGATTCCATCTTATTAAGGGGTGAGATGTGGAACGATGGGAGCATTTCCGGTGTTCCCTTTGATCTTGGATTTCCCGCATTAGATACATTTTAGTTCAAATTTATTTTCACGTGTGAGCGTTGTGTTATTTTGGATTCCATTTTATTTTAACTCAAAATTTCTTATTGATAAGGGACTAGTTAAAGTGGTAAAAAAGCTTTCAGGAGTGGTACGAAGAAAATTTTATATTATACTAGCCGCCTTTGGCGACCAGTTGGTTCGCCTGTATTAATGCTCGCAAAAATTTTCATATAATATTTTATGTAGCTGTGTCTCATAGCAGGTTTTTCACCAAAATATTTTTAAACCAAACAAAGTTTGATAATCATATAATTCATTTATAGTATTATTTTCTTCAGATGTTCTGTTCATTGTACTACTCATCTTTCTGTTTCTATCCGAGCAATGATTGTCCCGGAATTGATATTTCACTTAAATGGTGGAGGGAAAGGTCTAAAATTCCACGTTTTTATAGAATAATGAGATTCAAATTTGCATAAAACACACTAAACAAATAAAGACACAATTAGTTTCCAAGAGATGCGAAAATTTAAAAACAGCTTGGAAAATGTCGCTCACAGAGGAAATAATGGTGACACAAACACACTTCTTTTCTTTTCTCTCCTTTTTTTCTTCACTACTTTTCTTTCCACAAACCCTTTTTTCCTTTTGTTATTCTTTTTTTTCTTCCCTTCCCAGACTTTATTTTGAGCAGGCTTAGATTAAATATTCATACAGACTAATAATAAAAGCAACTATTTTCTTTCCTTTTTAAACATCCCGTTATCTATGAATGAAAACCAACTGACTTCGGGTATTTCTTTCTAAACAAATCATAATTTATGACTTCCTGCTATCTCACTAAGTTGGCGTAGGGGAAGGAAATGAATATTTTTGGCGGGAAAGTAAGAAAAGTGTCGTTTTAACTATTTTCCACGCAGTTTTTTCATTTTTTCTCTCCATAAGAACCGTCCTCGTGTCTTAACGCAAATATTAAATTTTTTTAGCCAAATCGGTCGAGCTGTTCTCTAGTTTTGCGCTCAGCAACGCATTTCGCGGTCCATTTTTATGAATATAGATTATTAAATATTTTGACCAAGAAGCAAAAAATGGGGAATTATTTATTCCTGTAGCACATTTTTCTCACACTACATTAGTACCTTTTTCCTTCATCGTTAAATTTAAACATTTCCTTTCCTCTTCCTTTTCACCTTTATTTTGGTGAATGAAACCCATCCTAACGCATGCGCAAAAGCGTTGAGGGTTTGACAATCCGTTGTTGAACAGTACCTGTCATAAAATGGGCAACCTTGCCGTTCCTCTCTGCTGGGTAAATCGAAAACCAGAAAAGAAGGACTATGGGTAAAGAATAGAGGAGTTTTAGAGGACTAAGTTTATCCTAAGATACAAATTTTCCAGAATGATAATGCTCCCATTCATGCAATGGAACTTGTCTTATCGTGGTTTGATGATCACGGCGATGAAATCATACACTTATGTTTGCTCGCACAATATAATTGAATCGTTGTAGTCTATTTTACAGCGTTCTATCTCAATCGGACTTTCACGACATATCTATAAAGAATGGAACAATATTACTCTAAGCTCTATTTAGCATTTGTACGATTAGGTTATTAAACGAATCCTAGCTGAATTACACGCCAAAGGTGGCTTTACGTCTTAATAATAAAGGTTCTTAGATTTGTTTGTGATATTTCAATTATTTTGATAACCATCTGTACAACTAAATTTTCCAACACATAAAACAATAATTCATTCAATTTTAAATTAACATATATTTAGATATGGAATAAGTACTCACTAAAGTGCAGTAAAATGCACACACTAAACCAACAGCTAAGATGGACACGATGTGTGATAATCCACTCACCGCACTTAGAGCAATGGAAGGCGAATACAGACCGACAGACATAAATAATATCTGAAAGAAATAACTTATTAGTGGCTGGAATTGAAAATGAATAGCAAAAAGGAATCATTAGTTAATATATTTTTTTTTGTACGTTAGCAACCTGGAGAAGAGCAAGAATATATTATATATATATATATATATATACTTAGAATAATATCTTACCATTTGTATAACAAATAAACCTGAAATAATCATTCTGGTCGTCTTTCCAAATCTTCTTTCAAGATACTACAAATAAAAACAATGAAACAGATGAGAACTGATAAAATATTGAAGATAATTAAAAAAACAATTATTCGATTATATATTTTTTGCAATTCTTTAATACGATATCAATAAAAAAGAATGATTTTAACTTTGTTTTGTGGTTTCCAATAAGTAGCATAATTAAATTTAAGAATCGAAAATTTTTTTAGAATGACATTACTCGAAGATAGAGAGAAAAATGATTTTTGAAAGAGGAAAAGGAATGAGGAACATGAGTAAAAAGGAACAAAAATCTACGGCCTAAAGTTGGCTTCCAAATTTAGATTAGATTATGAGACTCTCTCCACCACAGGACATGGTCTTTTCCCTGCCTGCCACAGCAGCATACAAATATTGTAAATATAGCATTAAATTATTAATAACGCGTTTATTATACAATACTGTATAATACCTATTAATATTGCACAATATCTAACAACATGTTGTTCTACTTGGGTACCACAAACGGCGGGTTTGGCTTTGAGTGATTGAACCTATTGCTCCCAATGGCATCGCATCTATGGAGCCCGGGTCAGAATATTGTACTCAGTTTAGTGTTATGACTAGGCAAAATGTCAAAGGTGTCATTAATAAATGGAAAAAAATTTAAATTTATGAACTTACGAGAGCTATCTTTTTTTAATTAATTATTTAATAATATAATAATTACATATTAAAATATATAATTATAATAAAAATTCGATCAAAGGGTTTTCACGAATCTTCGCACTTTAAAATTCTCTGAAACAGAATATTTCTTTTGAATTAATGACCTATACACTAAATAAATGAAATTCAGTGCATGGTCATAACACTAAAATTGCAAATATCTATCATAGTTCGGACGAATATGTAGCATTATCAGAGCGTTTATTTAGTTTAGTTGTATTAACATCCCATTGTAGAGCAGCACTGGGGCTAATTTAGGATAGACCTCGTAATTTTGAGCAGTGGTCAGATGACGAGGACGACACCTGAGCTAACACCTTCTCCACAACGCAGCAGCGAGAGGATATTTGTTCAGGACGAATTTAACGTGCAATAGGCCTCCTTGCACGACGGTTCTTTGGAGGAATCGGGTCTCGAACCCGAAACCCTACGGCTTACAGGCCGAGACTTTACCGCCAGGCCACAGGGGTTCTTTTTTACAACATGAAAGAGAATATTTATTACATAAGAGTTATGAGTTGATAGACTTTTTTGTAACATTTATTGTGCTTGTAAAATAGATTTCAGTGGGAATATCGATGAAACTTTATATATTTAAAATTTAATTAATCGGAATTAAATTTTTTTTCTTCTAAGAACAAGAATAAAATGTTTATATGTTTGTGTGAATGTGGATATAATGAATCAACAAAGCATCAAGATAGATGAATTTAATGTATTGTTCCATTTTAAAAATTACAGATCGGTATAAAGTTAAGAACTAAATTCAGTTAATACTGACAGTCATTTGGTTTCTATCTTCTTGGGTAATAACACCCAAAATTGCAATAAAGTAAATGAAATCGAATATGTAATCTGTGGTCAAATGTTGAGATCTGTATCAAATTTTGAGTCCGACTGGAAGAAAAAAAAATTCTAATACGTTTACACATTTACCTCAAAGAATTTGGCATGTAGCCTAATGCCTAATTATGCAATTAATTATTATGTTACCTAACTATTACTTAATTATTAACTATGTTGCCTAATTATGCAATTAATTATTATGTTGCCTAATTATCACTTAATTATTACGTTGCCTAGCTATGCAATTAATTATTAATTATCATGTTGTCTAATAATGCAATTAATTATTATTAATTATTAATTATAACTTAATTATTAATATTATAACTAATTATTACTTAAATATTAATTATCATGTTACCTAATTATGCAAGAAAGAGGAGAACTAATTATTACTTAATTATTAACTTTGTTGCCTAATTATGCAATTAATTATTATGTTACCTAATTATTACTTAATTATTAATTATGTTGCCTAATTATGCAATTAATTATTATGTTGTCTAATTATTACTTAATTGTTAACTAGGTTGCCTAATTATGCAATTAATTATTAATTATCATGTTGTCTAATCATGCAATTAATTATTATGTTGCCTAATTATTACTTAATTATTAATTATTATGTTGTCTAGTTATGCAAGAAAGAAGAGAAGATAAAACTTCTAGACATTTTTTACTTAATATTGAATTCTTAGAATCTTGAACCTTTTGACTGCCGATTTTGTAAAATCAATAATTAGATGCAACGTTTCAAAAATTGTAATATTTTTTAATAATAATAAGTAAGTATGACTAATAATTTATTAGTACATACTACACAATAATGCCATATTATGTTTTAAACTTTTAGTAGCAAAAGATAAACACAGCTTTCCGATGTAGATGAAAATAAATTGATTTTCAACTCAGGGAAATGAGCAGTTGCAAGGTTAATTTTAAAGCGAAGAACTGTCCATCATTTTTTTTCCTTCTGAGCTTCATACTTCTTAAGGCCACTTGTGTCAAGCAGCTTTACTTGAAGACAATGAAAATGGGTGGATTTAGCGAACTAAGGAACCGTTGCTTTATATCATTACCCTTCCCCCCCCCCCACTTATCAGTCTGTTTGACCTATAAGCCTTGAACTTCTCTGACGTAAGAAATTTTCCCAGCACTCTTTCAAGGATAAATATTCGACATTTTAAATGTTAATTAGCAGACAAAATAAAGACTTTAATTAATTTATTCACAAATAAAATAAATATTGTCTGTATTAAAAAAATATTTGCTGTATAAGTTGTGGAACAAGTTATATATAATTAATAATTCACATATTAAGTAAAATGAGAAAAGCCAAAAGTTGCTGATGTTTTTGTATGTAGGAAGATGTCTATATAAACACTATTTTTAAGACTTCATTTTGAAAATACTGTTGCGTAGATGGAATTAGATAAACCATGTGCTAACTAAAGTCAAAGATAACTCTCGCTAATCTCAACTCGAGACTTTATTCAAAGGACTAAACCTTACATCTGATTTTATCCACAAGACGAAATGAATCATATCTTAACGATTTTGAAAGATACAGAAATTATAAGAACATTCTACAATAAAAGAGAAGTACCAGAAAGAAAATCAATAACAAAATAATTTTTAGGCAACTTTTCTGTAGTTAGACAAAGAACTTGCGAGCTGTCGCTACCAGTTCATATAATTCTACAACTGAGACGCTCATTTTGCGGCCAGTTAGTACAAGTTTCGTTCCAATACTAAGCCAATATTTCGTTCCAATATTAAGCGAACTGTCGCTACCAGTTCATATTCTGCTACTGAGACACTGATTTCGCGGCCAGTTAGTACCAGTTTCGTTCCAATATTAAACCAGTTGGTACAAGTTTCGTTCCAAGATTAAGCCAATATTTCGTTCCAATATTAAGCATATTAAGCGAACTATCATTCTACGACTGAGACGCTCATTTCACGGCCAGTTAGTTCAAGTTTCGTTATAATATTAATCCTTCGTTCCAATATCAAGCCAGTTGGTACAAGTTTCGTTCCAAGATTAAGCCAATATTTCCTTCCAATATTAAGCATATTAAGCGAACTGTCGCTACCAGTTCATATCATTCTACGACTGAGACGCCCATTTCACGGCCAGTTAGTACAAGTTTCGTTACATTAAGCCATTATTTCATTCCAATGTTAAGCCTTCTTAAAGAAAACTCACCTCATAGGCACTTGTGACTTGAATACCAAAATATACTGGTGTATGAACAAAGGTACATAGAATGAGAGCTACGGTGAATCCTAATGGATAAAGGTAGAGCTGGGCTCCGTAGAGGTAGACTTCTCCGGGAAAACCCAGGGTGCCGACCGCTGTTTGTATCGTCGCCATGAGAGACAGGACAACCGGCAGCATGTCCATGTTTCTCCCGGCCATCAGGTACTCGCTGGTGGTCCTCTGTTTCCCGCCAGAAAATCGGAAGTACACCCCGATGATTCCCGACACCAACAGCATGGCGCCGACCACCAAGTAGTCCCAGATTTCGAAAACCTCACGGGTTGTCATGTTTGTATTTCAGTCAACCTGAAAAGATAGACGCAAATTAGATGACTTTCAATAAAGATGAATTAGAAAATATCGAATTTATTAATAAAAGCATATTTCAGATTATTTAAAATTCAGCATGTAATTAGATAACAAAATTGATTTTAAATATTCGAATAAATCTTATAATTGCTATAAAATGACTTTTATCAATGACTTCTCCGTGTAAAGAAGTCGTAAAACTTCTCTCCCTGTCTCAGAGACGCATGTTTTAACATTATTACATCTGGTCAGCTGTGGGACGATTCTTTTCCTTGTGACTCTTTTCCTTTGCGATTGCCCTAAACGGGGGATTCTCCCCCTTAATGGGACCATCTGAACTTGAATCAAGTCCAGATGATCAGCCACACGTGAATTTTGCGGCATTCTAAAGAAAGAGATCGTATCAAAACCTCCAGATGTAAATCTTTCCTAATTGTGGAGGGTCAACCACGAGGGTGGAAGTCTAGCAAATATTCCCACTGACAACTGCTGACCACTGGGGATATTTCTGAAGAATTATCGGGTGATCGGCATCTCCAGCTCACCAATGCAACAGTTAGAGGCGGAGTTTGACCGAGGATAAAATGGAAGATTTTGAAAGGAGGAGAGAGCTAATCCAACTACAGACTGGACGATACAAGCTGATTTGATGAGTCGAGAAGAGCTGAGCTGAAGAGATACCACGTGATCTCGTCCAGTCTTAAAGATCTACCGGGAGTAAATCCGTAGATCTCTTGCGCTACACGCAGTATACGGATACGCTGACAGCCTGCCAGTTTCCTTGTATTAGTAGCGGAACTGGTGATCCAGATGTAAATATTTCCCAGTATATTAACCTAAATGAGGAAGAGTTGTTGTTTTTATTGTATATAAGCTGTAAATAAAACATTTGTGTTTAAACGCTAGCCATTTATTTAATCAACCAGGATCAAGTCATTACATCCATAACCGTAGCTCCGATGTTTTCTTGCAAATGGAAATTCACATTCAAATTTTCATACTCCAAGTTAGGCATAGTAATTCTTTCAGTTAATACTTCTATAACAGAACTGACCAATATGGTGAAATATTTTTAAAAATCTTAAGTTTTATCATAAATAAATCAAAAGATTTCTTGATTCTAAGATCATTAGAGTTAAATATTCTTACTTTTTATTTTAGGATTTAGTATGCATATTTTTACTTTCAACGAGATTATTTAATTAATAATAGTAATATTTATAGAAAACAAAGTTAAATAAATAGCTAATTATTCACCAACTAATTCTTGAGGTATGTAGATTTATACTAATTAATTCGAACTAATTACATCAACCAATTCTTTAAGTATGTGGATTTAGATTATTTAATTCAAACTAACTGCACCAACTAACTATTTATGTATGTGGATTTATACTAATTAATTCGATCTAATTAGACCAACTAATGCTTAAGGTCTCAATATAGATTTAGATTTTATTCTAATTACATTAACTGAAAATGTTCAACAATTTTCATACCTTTATGAATAAAGTTGAAGGTTAAATTTTATATATTTTTCAGAAAGTCCCGATTTTGTATCTTCAATACACAAGGAACATGAATGCTAGTTTTTTAAGTTATAAAATTTAATTAAAATATAAATTATTGAAAAATTTAGCAAGTATTGATAATTTTTCATCTACATATTCCAATTCACAAACATGTCTTTCCTTCTATTTTGAAACTAAAAGAAATTACCTCTTTACGATATCAGTTTCATTTCTGTACAAATTTCCTCTCTAATTCTAATAAGTTTGTAAAATTTAATATAAAATTTGTAACAATATTATATTATTCATTAGTACGTTTCTGTAAGTGATAAAATTAGGATAAAAATGTACTTTTCTGGTCATTAATTTAGGTATAAAATTTACACTTCTGATTTTATTTCTTAACGTATAATGTTTACTAATTTATATTACGTCTATCCCATTCATATTTTTTTCAGAATACGAATTCTGCAACTGTTTGCATATACTTTAAATTTCACCTAGTTATTTCAAATAACATTGGTCACATCTATTTGATTTTTTTGGCCATTGTGCCAAAAAAATCAAATCAATCAAATGACAATGAAATTTTAAATAAATACATACCCAATTAATAATTTAAGAGCCAGGAAAGTAAATATTTTGAATGAATTAATTAGTAGTTGAAGGATTTTAGATTGAGGTATAAATGCGAAAAAAAGTGTCTTTTCTAGGTAACATCTGTGGTTGTATTAATCCTTTGGTAAAAGGAATGCATCAAATTGCAGCTGACGTTAAGTAAATTTAGTATATCTTCCATGTACAAGTAACTGAATATTTAAAATTAAAAGAAAAATTGAAATCTGAGCTAGATTTTCCTGCGTACTAAAGTGCTTCTTCATGAATCTTTTTAACACTAGATTTACGGGTGTCAGCCGTATACCTATTTTTACTGAAATCCGTCTTTTTGACGGGTAAATTAAAATACAAATTTTTTGTAAATCTTTTTATTTTAAATCAACAGTTTTTTTATTCACAGTTGATTTCAATACATTTTTTTTACATGTAAACTCTAATTTGGATGCACACTTTCCACATACATACTTGTTACACTTAATGCAAATGTTATTTGACCTTTTTTTAAATAACCCAAATTGACAAGATGTTCGCCCATTTCGATTTTGTACATCAGACAATGAATTACAACTTGTATTTTGTTTGTCGCGATGGTCACTGCCTAGTTCTTCAGCTAATTGAAAAAAAATGATGAAATGGTTATTTTTGATATGACAAGGTTTGCAAAGTTTGTAAATAATAAGTCCAAACATATCACTCATACACTTATTGTACACAGCCGTTATTTTTTTCAATTTTGTTATTTCGCAAGATTTGAAATATTTGGTGATAAATTAACTAACCCGTCAATTTGGCGGATTTTGGTAAAAATAGGTATACAACATATATAGAAATAATAAAATGTAAATCTTTCGGGGGATCAAATGGAAAAATATATTCAATGCAGTATATCATTTAAAATCAATATGTAATATCTTAAGAATAATATTTACATGTCTGAAATTTTAATGTATAAAATCGGAAACCCGTCAAATTGACGGGTTTCGTAAATCTTGTGTTAATACATATCATTCATTCAAACAGAAAAATGTAAATATTACTGCACAAAAAGTAATATATTGACATTACCTTATTCCGTAAAATAAGATATAATTTCAATAAGTTTTATGTTTCCAAGGAATATCTTTATGTTTGGCACTAAATGTCAATCTTCGCTCAGATACAAAATTCTAAGCCTAATTCTTAAAATACATATAAGTAAAATAAGTTATCATGGACTATGAAACCACTTACGAAAAATGACTTTTATCGAAATGCAGAAAGAAGTTGCGTGCAATAGATTAATCGATGAACAAGAAATACCACTTAACTAATGATGAAAGATACCGAAACTATGTAATAATGCTTTAAATATAGTTTTCTTATATAATACTAATGTGAAACAGATGTCTTGAATCGCATTACTGTCGTATAAGAAATTTCCGTCTAGTCTTTAATGGGCAATAAAAACCAATGACTTTTCCATTTATTGAAAAGATGAAAAGGTCTACTTATTAAAGGTCTCTCTTTTATATTTCATAGATTAAAAGAGTAAGAGTAAAAGACAATTTTATTTTTAAAAAACTTCCGATTTCAACGTTTACATCCCTACGAGAATCCCCCCCTCCTTCCAAAAAAGCATTTAGATTATGTCTGTCTGTCTGTCTGGCTGTAAATGCGATAATTCTAAAATGTCAAAGAATGATATATGGTACAAGGAATTTGCGAAAAACTGTAGACTGCTAACACAGTTTAGATGAAGCCCTTCTATAGAAAATCGGCTTGTTATGTCAGAACATTATGTTATTTTGGGAATGAGGTAGACTAAAATCTATAGGCGAAAAATAGAAATTTTTATTATCTGTACGAGTATCTCAAAAAAAATCTTTTAATAACGTGTGAGTATTGCATTTATAAAAGCTCTGATTAAAAAAAAATAAGTGAATAACTACAGCAAATAAAACCTAGAAAATTGTCATTTTGAGCGAGTGATCATATGAAATGAAACAAATAGGAAATGAGATATTTTTTTAAACAATAAATGCGAGATAAAGTGTTTTACAATCGTTTGCAAGACCAAAGTGACTCCTTCAATAAAAAAAAATTAAAATCAATAAAACTATAACTTAACTCGCAGGAGCACGTGGTGCTTGGCCGTTCAAGAAATGATGTTCTGATATGATACATTGAAATATGCATAGCAGATTTCACTTTAATCTTCATAGTGAGTTTATCTTCATTTTTATTTGTCTTTTTATCGATTTGCGTTTAACCAAGATAACTCAAACTTGACAGAGTTAGATATATTACATTTGGCGTATGTTTTTATTAGAAAAATTGCAAGATATCCAATTATGAATCAAATTCGTTAAGGAGAGTGTCGCGGGTTCGTACCGCGATCTTCACACGCTACAATATCAAATATATCAAAATTCTATATTTGTACTTGTTCTGGATATCAGTACATGACTATAGTAAAGCACCGTTTAGAATTCTCATTTTTTTACTTAAATGTTTAGATTTTTCATACTTATTCAGTGATTAATGACAGCGTTTTACGGCCCCAGACAATGCACATTAGGAAATATATTTCTCAATGAATGATCAATTTAGATTCAAATGTCAATAATCGTTTATAAACTTTATCCACATATTAAGGATTTATTTTTGTTTCATTGACTCTGTAGAAATGAAAGTTGTTATTTATTTACTTATTATTACTCAACATTGTTCGACATTCAAGATTATATAAAATGCCATTGGAGTAACTAAAATGTCATACGAGTAAGTTTAACAACTAAGTGAACGTAATGAATCTTATCAGAGATTTAACAACTATACACGTACAATTTTTTTGAAAAAGAAATAAACGGTCGAAAATTTCAAGTCATGTGAGAATTTTATTTTTAAATGATTATTTATCTTAATTAATTTAAGTCATTAACCAGTTTAAACCGGTAGGAAAAAATTACGATACTTCTCTTTCTCCTTTTCTCCTTAATGATAATATGTTTTAACTTTTAATTTTTCTTGCTGGCAAACAAAATTTTTGAGCTCGAACGATTTTAAGATTAAAAAAAACCCAGTCATTTTGACGAAAAGTTCACTATTACTAGAAGCTAATGTATATGTGGTAAAATCCAATGAACGTAATGCAGATTGATATGAAAATTATATTCTAATATTTACAATATTTTCGAGAAATACAGTTAGTAAGGATGTGCTTATAATATCATTAAAGAATAAATATTAGTCGCGTTTCACAAAACTGCGATATTTAAAACTGAAAAAGAATTAAAAAAACAAACAAACCCAAAACGATAATTTTCTGAGCGCGATATTAATTATACAAAAGTAAGAAGTAGTAAACAACCTGGAAGACGACGTCATTTCATAGAAACGAGAAACAAAAAGCAAGTGATAATAAATGTAATTAAATATTTCAAACAATACTGGCAAAACAAACCTCAAATATCATGGGTCAAGTGACTTGCTATCTACCAAAGAAAAAAAACGAAAATTTTATGCCTTAAATTTCGAAGACACCAAAATATCCTAACAAAAACAACATCATGTTCTAAAACGATAAAAAAAATATGTTAGATCCTATTTTATTACCATCTCTGATTTGATTTGTGAGATACATTTAATGTATCGTTTTGTGTTAAATTGAACTACATTATAATGAATTATGCGAATTAAAATCAGAATTGAACGTTGTAATTTCTGCTTATTAACGTGCTTATTATACTTATCAAGTGACTCGCTATCTACCAATGAAAAAATATCTTTTGCTCGTAAATTTCGGAGACACTAAAACCTCCTAATCAAAACATCTTGCTCTCATATGATGATAATTAAGTTTCTTAAAAGATTTTAATTTAAGTAATTGGAATAGTTTTAAATAATATTAAATATGTAATTACTGACAAAGAAATAAATGTAAACAATAAATATATAATAATTATAAATATTTTATGAATAATCACCTGAAGTGGTAAGATATACACAGGTGCACGTGCCAAAACAGTTCATTCCAACTTGCAGTGAGTATCCGACAACCTTATAGAAATCGGGAAATATCTTTTAAATTGATTAATTTTTGATCTAAGACTCTGGTTTCGTAATTCGTTATAATGTTCGTTTGTACTACTGCACAGTCGTTCTACGAGTGGATTCGATTCGAAGCCTGATAGAAATGAATAAATGTGGCCTTGAGACCACATCCCAAATTTTATCTGTCAAGCTTAAAGTGGGTTGGGTTTATGAGGCTAAAAACGGAAGAAGTTCCAAAAACATATATATATTTTTTGTTTGAGACGGGAAAATTCATTGAAATAATGAGTTCATTTTTTATTATTATCAATTACGATATTTTTTTCTTTCTCCGGTGTCCTGGCAAAGGGGTAGCGCGTCTTCCCCTAATCTGTGCGTACAGGATTCGAATCCCAATTCGGGCATGTTTGTTCTTGTATGCTCTATCTGTGAGGTGTGTAATTGACCCCCCTTTAAAAAGGGGGTGTGAAAGTGAATGTGACTCAAACGATTCACTCACACGTTTGAGCATGAATCTTGAATTTTATATTAAACATGATTTATTATTTGGAATGAATAATTGAAAATCCATCATACTTCAAATAACATGCCGCCTTTCTGGTAGAGAGGTAGCATTGTCTTCCTCGTGTTCTGAGAGTCCCGGGTTCGAGTCCCGGTTAGGGCATGATTGTTCCACTGTGTGCTATTTGTGGGATGTGTGGCTGTGACCCCCCCCCTATAAAAAGGGGCTATGCAAGGGAATGTGTGATAGAGTCAAGTCGGTCCTCTATCGATTTCTAGGTGCTCAGGTGCTTGTGACTAACAGAGGCTGCAACCTTTCCCCATCTATTCATGAACCTGGTCTAGCATTACTGGCCAAATGGGGCATGCAACAACAACAAATAGCATACAATTTAAAAAACGTGTTTAGTAGATTGTATGTATAATATAAATGGATTGTAGATGTAATATAATCTTTTAGTAAGGAATGATGAGTCTGTCCACGTGGAAATTTAGAGGATTATAATTCTGTTGTCTATTATGACGTTCTTGTCATCTAGCCGTGGTTTAAAATAATGAAGTTGGTCTCTAAATTGCGCAATAACTTCTCTAATATACTTATTTATGTAAACACAATCTATGAAAAGGCATTCCCTTAGTCAAGAATTAAATAACCAGATAGTTTTTTTATTTCTGTTTATGCTTTATAGGATTCAATTTTTTACATAGCTAAGTCGTACTCTTAGTTAACTAGTTAGTCATAGTTAACACTACAGAAAAAACAAGACACGCTCACCCGTTAATTCCAGGGAAATAACTGTGAACGAGCTTGTGAAGTGCCATAAGTCACAACAACAATTTTTTATTTCTATACTTCATAACGAGAAATCAATAACTTGTTATTTCATTCAAGCAAGTTTTTTTTAAATCCATTTGTAATGAAATTGGAACATATACTGATAAGGTAACTTCTCAAGATAAAAAGTAGTAAGTTAAACTTTCAATGCTTTAAAATTAATTAAAAATTAAATTGACTAAAAATTATGCAGATGTTTTAGTATTTTTTGTTGTATATTCTGGAAATATTCCACAAAAATAACTTTTAGAGTATCTTAAAATTCAGGAAATTACGCATTTATTGATGAAAATTTCAGTACAACTTTCTCTAATTTTAATTCTCAAAAGAATTTATTTCATATACATGTAACTGTATTTAGTTTATGACGAAATTAATACTTACATTTTTTTATCAAACTATTCCATCACGCGTTTTTAGCGACATTAAAAGCTAAGAAAATAAAATAACATTCTTTGAATATCAATCCCGAAGTTATATTTTCCGTCTTACCTCTGTTTTACACACACACACAAATACACTATAAAAATTAAAATTATACTTTTAAGTAATCAAATAATAATGCAAAATTTTAAATAAATGTGCACTAATAACGCCATTTTATTATAACTTCCGAGGGACAATAATAAGGAAAGCCAATATTCCAAATGAACAAGTTGATTGCCAATGCCGAAATGACTATTAATAATATCGCAATGAAATCTTTGAAAATCATTAACATTAATTTCGGATGCTACACAACAAATCAATGATGTAATAATTTCATTACGTTATCTCCATAAAATTTCTATTTCATATTCTATAAATATAAAACTGATGAATTCGACAACAGAATTTATGGGTAAATGAGTAAATAATAAATAAAATGGTCCATCTGGGTGATAAATTCCACTTCGCTGACATATCTGTTAATCATTTTAGTTATAAGCAACGTAATTTTTCGAAATGATTCCTTCTAGAGAGAGAAATAACTCACGTCCTCAGATTACCTAAGCTTCCTTGATGTAAATGACCTTCTTTTCACTATTTCAAAATGTTAACATACACATTCACTCGTCGGCTTGTTTGGGTCTCATTTTCGACCTTCACCGAAACATTTGTTTTGCGTACTTCAACCGATAACAATATCCAGCGAAAAAGAATTACGATATAATTCTACTTATTTATACAAACTATATCGATGGTTAAATTATTCGTTTGAAAATAGAGACTGTGTGTCGAATATCAATTAAATATTTTTTTACAACTGAAAGGGTTGTTACCCAGCGCGTTTCTGCCACAAAAGAAATTATTTTGAAAATATCGTTTGGAATTTGAAATGGCTATCTTAATTAAATAGGAAAGATAGAAAGAATGATATTTATTTTCTTGTCGACAATGAATACATTCATGAGATTGAATGATATTTAAAGGAGAAGCATAAATAATATTAATTCTATTTTTTTAAACTTTAAATATAATTATTGAACAATGATTGTAGCCATTGTGCAATAAATTTAGCAAAGCTTAAATCACAATCGGATGAATGGTATAAAATACCAACATAAAATACGAACAAAAAGAAATTTGTAACCAGTGGTGTAATTATTATATATATATATATATATATAATGATATTTTTAAAATTAAATTAAACTTCAATTAATTTCTAAAGCTCTATCTTAATTTAGCCTATAGTAATATCATTCTAAAATATTCTTTTATTTTCTGATCCATTCCACTCGTTCTAGTTAATTAATTCAACAAAAGCTGTGTAAACATTCTGAATCAGGTAAAATACGAGATTCCCACGCTCTTTGCAAGAGGATGAAAATTGCTGACCTAAAAAAATACCTTTAAAAAGATCCCTGTGTTTCCCTCGCCTCTTATGCGTGTGTCATGGGAATGACCATCGAAATCTGATTTTATAAGCTCTATAAAAAATATTCTCCCTATCAAAATTTGACGGTATTTAAGTCCAGGGATAATGTTATCCGCCCTCCCTTGCGTTTCTGCTTTTCTGCCGTGCTGTGAGCGGTCCGTCAGCTTGTAATTATTGTCTGCTTCTCGGGATGGAATAAAACGAACTTCAAAATTCAACCTGTCTTCTCCATGATTTCGGCCACGACTCTGCTATCTGCTTTCATCAAATATAACAAAAGTCTTAAATTGATCCCTATTTGGTATTTTTCTCCTACTTCCTTCAAAGCAGAATTTAATTTGTTCATCTTGAGAAGTATATTTTTGTTAATTTAATAAAGTTTCTAGGAACAACAAAATTTTAAACCTCCTATAAAATTTGGCATAAATTTAAAAGCCAAACCATGAATCTGTATAGAATTCTGAATCAAAGCTGTCGAGTGGTTTATTGCAAAATTTTGGTATTAATCAGAAGATGGGAAAAAATAAGTGTCCTCAATACAAATACAGATTTTTCACAATAATAAAAAGTAAAAAAACTCATGTATACGTGTCTTTGAAAATAAAGCAAAAACATTTAAACACATAGTTCTGTTCAAGATGCGCATTTTTTGAGCAAATTGTTTACTCGAAATGGAAAAACAAACCGAAAAGCTATTCATCAGTGTTGCCACAAAAAGTGTGTCTAAAAGTAAATTTAAGAAATAATAATGTTTTAAATCTCATTTATTGTTAATTTTCGGTTAATTCAAGTTTTACTTTTCCCTTTTTGTCACTATTTCAACGTCAAATCCATATAAATGCTTACTACGACTTAATATTTTCATTAGATGTTTCAAATCATACAGGCAACAATTTGTTATCTACTAAACACAAAGTGAGTAAAACGCAATGTTTACATTAAATATTTTTGTATAACAAAGAAATATATACAATTTTGCAAAGAATGAGAGTTTATCCGATGATTCATCTTCACTTTCTCATGAATGATCAGATAAGTTTTCCGGACAGAATGAAAAAAAAATAATTTAAAGACCGATTTTATGTTTGAAATTTTCGTTTCGATCACGAAGATCAGAAGACATGCAGATAAGCATGACCTTCGAAACACGTGATGCCACTGGAAAAACTTTCAGCTGATATGCGAATTCCGACATTGGCCGAGATGCTTAGTAGATAGACTTTCTTTTTTAAGACATATCATGTTAAATCTTATGCAAATCTTAATCAAATATAGACAATAAAAGGCGTAATAAAAATTAAATGTTTCTTAAAGATTAAAAAAAGGGGGAAAAAACTCAACGATATGAGTGTAGGTAGATTTAAAGTTAGGTGCTAGAATTCTAAAAAAAATCGTATAACAAATATAAGACCAGAATAAGATTTAAAAACGAATTTAATTGTTCCTTAATGATAAAATAATACTGTAAAAAGTTAAAATCTTATAGCGTTGCAATATAACCCATATATCTTCCATAGCCCATTGTCTGTTTTTATGTTGAAATAAGCACGGGATTTTACGACATGGTTCTATTAACATACATATTTTTTTAGGATGATATTGTCCAAATACAAAATGTTTAAACTTTTAATTCATCGTATTCATAGTATAGACAACATTGTCCAAATGCAAAATGTTTGAATTTTTAATTTATCGTATTCATAGAATAGACAGCATTGTCTAAATACAAAATGCTTGAATTTTTACTTTATCGTATTCATAGTATAGATAACATTGTTTGAATACAAAAGTTTTGAATTTTTACGTTATCGTATTCATATTTTAGATAACATTGTCTAAATACAAAAGTTTTCCATTTTTACGTTATCGTATTCATAGTAAAGAGAGCATTGTCTAAATACAAAATGTTTGAATTTTTATTTCATCGTATTCATAGTATAAAGTATAGTAATCACCAAAGAAACCGAATTGGAGATTTTGGTGGTACTCAACGTTTCAGATCTTCCTCGGTTCGAAAAACACATTTTTGGGAAATGTCAGTTTGTCTGTCTGTGACAAGGATAGTTCAAAAACACTTTGACCTTAACGGATGAAATTTGGTGTTATAGTTTTTAAACCAAATTTATGGATTTTTATCACATTTTGAGCCAAATCCGTTGAGGAAGTCTTTTTGTCCAGGCTGCTCCAATATCATTAAACTCGACGCTACAAAACGAATGGAGCTAGGTATATAAAATTCGATACACAAAATTAACGTCGGTTTTTTTTAGAAACCTTCTAAATTTTGAACCATATCCAACAAGGAAATAACCATATGTCGATCTGTACTTCCAGAAACCTGTAAACGCGATAATTCAAAAACACAACGGCTTAAATATATCAAACTTAATTTACGATTTTATGGTTACAAGTGCAGTTCTGTGAGCAATATTGAAAATTTTGGGAAAAACGCGTCTAAAGAGTTAATTCATGATGTATTCAAGTCAAAGGTTAATATTTCGTAACTGTTGTACACCAATGTCACGCAAGGAACTCCCCGGAATATTATTAACAGCAAGCCAGAGATTAATCACCAAACGACTGGTAAATCATTAAACGATAATTAAAGCCGGCTTTCTAGCACAGAGGTAGCGCGTCTTCCTCATGTTCTGGGAGTCCCGGGTTCACGTCCCGGTTTGGGCTTGGTTGTTCTTCTATGTGCTATTTGTGAGATGTTCCCCACTGTATAAAGGAACTGAGGATGTGAATGTGATGAGTGAGTAGTTAAGTCGTACTCTTGGCCCTAGTTGGCGCTATTTCAAAAACAAGAGACGCTCCTATCGGCTTAAATCTGCTGCTGCATTAGCAGGCAGCTTGTCCATGGCAAGTGCCATACATAACAAAAACAACACGATAATTCAGTAAAAACGCTGTATTCTAGCCAAGAGTTAATATTTCGTAACTATTATATGTCAATACCTTGCAAAGTTTTCTCCGGAATGATACCTTTATAACAGAGTACACGGGAAAGTTTTGGGGGACACTACCCCTTGGTTTTTCTACAGGATTACTCGCCAATGAGTACACAACAATTCTGCAAAAATGCTGTATTCAAATCAAAGGTTAATATTTCGTAACTGTTGTACGCCAATGTCCTGTAAGCAGTTCTCTTGGATGACACCGTTATTACAGAGTATACTAGAAAGTTTTTGGAAGACCACCCCTCAGTTATTCTGCAGGATTATTCGCCAATGATTACGCAATAATTCCGTAAAAATGTTGCATTCAAGCCAAGGGTTAATATTTCATAACTATTGTACGCCAATGTCATACAAGGAGTTCTCTGGGATGACACCTTTATTACAGAATATACGAGGAAGTTTTGGGAAGACAACTCCACCACCTGGTTATTATACAGGACTAATTTATTGAAATTAAATATTTCAAAACTGAGGAATTAGCATTTTGAGCTTAAAACACAAATTCGGAAAGACAAATAGAAGACACATATAAAAATTGAAAATTATGAGTGAAATAAGAGAAAAAGTTTCTCCTAAAATAAGTTCAACTCTGTAATATCGAATATATTTATAAAACTCTTATCTAATGCAGACGTTTTAAAACAGTTTAATTTAGCTGAAAATGCACCTGGAGAATTTACCAGAAGGTTAGAGATTAAAACACGAGGAAATAACTAGATTTGATTAACACATCGCTTTATGCAAAAAGAAGAATCTTAGCTTAATGGTCATTGAGGATTACGATTGACCCTATGATATTCAGAGGATTAACAAATATAAATACATAGAAAAAGTAAACTCCAGACATGGAAATTGTACACAAAAGTCGTATTATTCTTGCAGATAACGATCCGGTGAATCCTTGACTTTCCTTCAGATCCTGCATGACTTCTTGCTATATTTTAAGAGAGGGAAAAAATTATGCAAATCCTATTTTCACTGTGAGGTCATTATTTCAGTGAAATCCAAAGAGATCCGGTTTGTCTTCAGGTGCATGGAACAACCTTGAATTTCAATCTACCATCTTCGCAAACACGGAAACAATTTTCCGACGTTCACTTTTACCAAAGAGATGTCAACTTTTTTTTGTTTTTGTTTTATGCAAAATCACGGTTTAAAAGCAAGCGGATAAAAGATGGCTCACGCTAACAAACTATCCGTTAAGCAAAGCTGGAAGGCCGCATTTGGAACAAATTGTTAACTCTTCAAAAATACAGTTACATGTAAATAGAACAATAGTTATTATTTTTTTTAAAAAAAATGGTAAAATGCAAAGAACACGCTTTTTCGGAGAGTCATTTTTTTTTATTGCGTGATGGAAGATTGACCTAAAACGTTAAGGTCATGCGAGCCCGAAACTGGGTACTTAACGGAATTGTCTGCTTTCGGGACACGACAAAGGAAACCTTGAGTGAGGTTCGATCTAGTCATGGGAGAAAGGAATTGTTAGCGACAAAATGCGAAAATGTCAAAAAGACAATTTTCGAACAATCCCGTTGAATTATAAAATTTAATACAATGGCGGTTGAAGGAAAGAGAGCAAAGAAACAATCTCCTGTTTTACAAAATATGTAATTTGGTTTTGCACGTTTTTTTCTTCTTTTAAATAACAATGTCATGGTAAAATAAAAGAATGATTCACTTTTTCATAAAATTAATTTTAATTGTTGCAAATTGGATTTGCATTGGGGACGAATCTCCTAAATTTAAATATTCAGGTTAATTAATTTTTTTAGCTTGATTTATATTATATCAACCGTCGAGAATACATATTTATTCCTATAGTGATTCGTGAATATTAAAAAGTATTTAAGAAGATATTTAATATTTTTTTTTAATTTAGCGGTTGCTTGCTAGCATGTGGTTAGTGCACAAGTATAAGAAAACCGAATATGCATTTTGATGCTTTTTTTATATCCGATATATCGAAACCAAAATTTCGCTGGGAACTAAAAAGTTATAATCACACATTCGCAAACCAAATTTCGTATATTTAAAATCCACTGATTTTTTAAATATAGTATTTGCATGCAGCAGACAAATAGTCGGTGTATCAATCGTTATATTTGGTTCAAATTGAATTTCGATTCACATTTTAGATGCTAAATTTTATCTGTCTAACTTCTGTTGGTTTTTTTTCTCATTCCCATGACCAACAGGTCCAGGAACTCATTCACACCGAGAAAGTTCAGCACCAAGAGGGGGATCATGAGCCATGTCCTGCCTGGTAAGCCCCAGACAAGATAAAATGTGGGTAGGAGAGACCTGTGCAAAAGAACATTTAGTGCAGAGTTCGAACTGTTTAGCACCTCAGATAAAATATGGATAATAGATGGCCATTAACAGGGCCCGACTTAGACTAAGTGGGGCCCGGGGCCAAAACATCTTTGGGGTCCCCTCTGATTCACTACTTTAGTAATGAAGAACATTCATTAAAAAAAGGAATCGTAAAGTGAAATTTCTATTCGATTTGGGGCCCCCATTTATGCCGGGGCCCGGAATAACTGCCGCGTATTCCCCTGCCTTAGTCGGGCCCTGGCCACTAAGTAAACGGGTAAGAGCAGTTTGATCATGGACGGAGCAAAGGTCACTTGGATGGTCTCGCCGGTGCACCCATGGTATCAGAGTAAGCGCCCCGGTTGCTCCCTGGTTCGGGGCCACCGGGGCGCTTACTCTGATACCATGGGTGCACCGGCGAGACCATCC
>JAOUZG010030345.1:1436954-1459712 GCA_026289955.1 Argiope argentata | reverse complement strand
ACCGGGGCGCTTACTCTGATACCATGGGTGCACCGGCGAGACCATCCAAGTGACCTTTGCTCCGTCCATGAATTATTCATCTAACTTCTTATGTTTTGTAGTGATAGTATTCTTTTGTAATTCAATAATCGAATTTTCTCGGAATAGATATCACTCAAAATTTGAAAGAAATTATAAATGTTTCAATATATCAAATTTCATTCATTTAGCTCACAACGTTTTTGTCATATTCACAGACATAATTTCAAAAATTGTTTTGCCTGAGTTAGAAAAATATGACAATTTTAAAAAGGTTTTTTTTTCAAACTTTGAGAGGTCTGTAAAAGGAATTTCATCGAAATCTCAATTTTGAATTTTTTGACGATTAGAGCACTTTTTCTTTGTACACCGAGTATAGAAAGAAAGTTTAAAAAAACTGTATCGGGTAGTATTTGATAATCTTCTAACCTCAGAATAATAATTAAACAAAAATATGTCAAATTTCATTATTATATTATAGTTAACTTGATTATTGGGTTATGATAAAGTGATATTGATTGAAATGGTTTTCAGAGCTCTATTAATGAATAATATTGTTTCATTTTTGAAACCCTAAATATACCTTTAAACAATAATAATCAAATTTTCGCGCAAAATTTATTTCAAATAATATGATACTGCAAGCTTTATACCTTGAACGCATTTTCATAAGCCCTTTTTAACCTTCTTCGTAAAGTAAACTTTGAGTTATATTAAAAGAAAGTATTATAAACAGTTGAAAAATTCAATTTCGAGAATTTCATACTTCCGAAATCCCAGGATTTGACATTTTTAGAATTATTCCACTCATCTATGGAAACGATATATAAATTTACATTTATCACACATAAAAAAAATTCCATCTAGACAAATTAGATTTAATATGCATAAATTGGTTTAACAAATTATAAGCATAGATAGTTTTAAAACCAAATTGTAAATAACTTGTAAAATATGGAAGAAATTATGTCGAAGGAAAGTTCATCCATCAAAACATATGCGCGTGAAGACATAATTCAAAATCGCAAAAATCTGTACGGACAAAATATATTAACCCATTAACAGGCCGGAACATAGAAAATGGTCCCATATAGTTTCGGCAATAACAGCTGGGACTCAAAAAGTCATCCTTTGTACATTCAAGCGTCACTGTTTGAAAGAAATACAGTTTCAAGATCGTCGCCGGTCAGTGGATTAGGTAGATTTAATAGCCATATTGTAAATATTTATTAAATTTTAGATTGAATAAATTAGAGGGGATCATTTGTTGGTAAATATGTTCGCGTTTTTATGAATACGATAACTCAAAAATTTATTATTTAAATATGAAAAAAAAATGTAGTCTTGTGTACAAAAGCGACTTAAATAGCAAACTCACTTTTCAGTATTGCATTACGATGCACAAAATTCGGCATACATTTTCACTGAAATTTGGAAAAGACACTCGCACTCAAGACTGCTATCTTTCGAAGGTTTGCTATGGCTATTACCTATGTTCTATACGCCCGTTTTATGTTCCGAAGATGAAAATTAGAATAGGAAAATAGAAAAAAATGTGTTAAATTTTCTGATTGTAAGAAAAAAAATCGAAGGTTGCTTAGTTGATTTTATGATAAAAATTAAGTTTAGCGTGTCCCTTGCTACGTCAAGGATGCCAAGTCACAAATAAAGATGGCAGACAGAGTAAACAAACACTTCTGTAGAATAGTTACGGTTACCACATTCCACAATATAATTAAGATTTTTTTATTGATAAATATTGTTTTTGTAGGCTTTTGTACAGATCTGTTGGGTGCAGAATAAAAGTTAGAGCATGCGATGCCTTGGGCATCTGTAGAAGGCACTTGCAGAACATAGGGCTGTGTGGATAACAGGGACAGTACATAATCAAAAGAAGAGAAAGAACGGAGGAATAAGCAATCAAACCATTCTCCATACAAAATTTCAAACTTGCGCATCCTTTCCTAACTTCATTCCCCCTTCATCTTTTCTGCAGATTCGAAATACCGTCTTACATTCCATTTACCAGACATAACAAATTATTAACGAAACTAACCATTAGAGCAAAGAAAGAATTACCAGAACTACGAAGAATTCCATTGCATCTGACTTTTAAAGTAAGAACGCAGACGGTTTCGTAAAATCAGAATGCAGACGATTTCGTAAAATAAGAATTCAGACGATTTTTTAAAGCACATATTGACAATTAATAATTACAAAAGAATAAACATTCACTTTTCGTATTTATATTCAAAATAAAATTGCAATGTCTTGATAGTTGTAAAAAAAATTTAATTATAATAAAGAACAAAATAAAAGATTCTAATTGACATTTTTTATTATTTTTAATTTAGAATTTTTCATAAAATAGTTGTAATTCATGTTCAACTCAACCATTGTTAAAAGCAGTAAACAAAGCAGCATTAGAGTTGCCATATTGACGACAAACTCGGGGTGCACACTAATCTTTACTTGAACCGATTTAATAAAATATTAATTTGTTTTTCTTTATATAAAGCTAAACTATTTAAAGTATTGGGACACTAATATGCATGCTCTCATTATTGATTTTCAAACATACCATTTTTTTGAAATATGATTATAAAAGGCAATTCATAAAGCAGTTTGCAGTTCCTATGCACTATAAATCAGGAACCATGCAAGATATTATAAGTCACTTGTAACAGAACTATATGAAGCATTTTTAACCCTTCGCACTCTGAAAAATAATTAGATGCAAAATTATTCATCTAATACAAAGATTTGTTTATTGCTGTAGAAAATAAATATACATATAATTCTTTTCAGTCGAATTTCTTTGAAAAATTAATCTACATCTCTTAACCATTATGTAGGCGTTTTTAACAATTAAATTTGAAAAATGAATAAATGAAACATCAAAATGATGCACTGTCTCGAATGGTACCTCCAGAGGCCTCATCGGATTGCGAAGGGTTAAGTTTTGTTAGAACAGCCGTAGATGTTCTATCTTGATCCCTTATACACTTTCTTTCTGGAAACTGCATAGAATAAATTTGCTTTAGGTTGATCTCGTAAGAATTTGCGATTCTCTCTTTTTTAAAAGAGGACGTTGTGCTTGTGTACCTTCCCAAAGGAACGGAATATTGCTTCATTAATGAAAGTCGAGTCATCGGCAAAATCATCCTTTTCAAAAAGAATCTGCATATCAGCACAAAATTCAAAACGCATTTGTTTATCAAAGTCATTCACATTTTTCAACACCTGAACTTTTTGTGAAATCATTTTCAGCTTCTTTCTCCAAATTCTCCAGACATTGGGCAAATAAATCTGCACTTGGCGACAAACCTTCTACTTTGATTTTTCCAGACTTTTTTTAATGATCATTTCTTGCGACACAGTCAGTAAGTCCAAGGCTTATACCTTTACACAAACTACCTATAGTTTTAAATTTTTCATGCCATTGGCAAATAAATTTTCTATTTGGAACTTCTTTCTTGAATTGTGATCGGAAACAACATTGCACAACAGTTGCGGATTCTGTTGTGATAGATTACAGAACACAAAAATCCTTCTCCACTCCAGACACTGCCATTTCGACTGACTAATCACCGTCACACGAAACTTCCTATGTTACTTCTGTTAAGGGCGAGAAATAAACAGGAAGAATATTTCTACCTTACGATACGCTAAGGTGGTTTTTGCCTTTAATCGTTACTAATTTAAGGAAATACTTTAATTGTTACTGATTTAACACTAGAACTACGAAGATTTATCATATACCAGTTTGACCGGTTTGTTTGTTTAAGTAAACAAAATAGTAGAATTCAAGAAATAAAGCTATAAATTCATAAGATAATTTAATTTTAAGGATACATAGACTTTTCCTTTCTCATACTGGACTTCTGAAATATTTGTTGATTTACAGTCAACTTCGGATATATCTTCGCATATATTTGCTATATCTCCAAGAAATTTTCTTTTCGAACGCCTCGGCATTTTCAGGGTAAAAACTTCTAACTGAAAATTCTTAAAATTTTATTTCCCTTTCTAATAATGAAAAAAAAAAAATTCAATCACTAACCACTTAGAATGTGTGCAAGAATAATGTGAGATTCTAAATTGAAATTTTATAAATGTTGCGATTTCTGATAACTTATCAGTATAGAGGTTACAGACTGACTGTAGAAAGTGTCTTTATATTACAGATTTAATATTTACCAATATATTACATGTACATAATATATAGAAAGCTTAGAATTTTTGAATTCCGCGAATTTTCCATATAAACATAAAAAAATGCGGGAATACACAGCATGTATTCATGATATTTTCATGACCGATCAAAATGACCGGTTCGTATATTTAGGTATAACACATAGTTATTTCTTAAAATTAGAAGCGTAAGAACAAAATAATTAATAATATTATTATATACACAAATATAATAAAAATCATGACATTATCGTAAAATATTAAATAAGATTTAAAGGAGAAATGGTATAAATAACTGATGCAACCGGTCATTTTGACCGGTTCGTAGTTCTAGTGTTAAGGAAAGTGTATACTTCTTTATGAATCACTTTGTATATGTTTTTATACAATAGCATCGGTAGCATATGCAATTACACACAGATATTACCGAATAATATTATTATCAATATTAATACTATCACTAGACATTATCAAATACTATTTCCATACAAAGTAATAATATTTATCTCGTTACTTCCTTTCTTGTTTAGTAGATAAATAAGATCTTTCATCTCGAAGCCGTGACTCTTTTAAATAGATGGTAATCTCAAAAAAGATCTAAAAGCTGCATCTTGTTTTTCTCAAGCATTTCAATCGTTAAAAAATTTATAATTGTACACGACACTAACCTTCTATTTTCTTTCGCATAACTATCGCAACAATTTCTTTTTTAAAAAAATTGTATCAATATGATTAGAAACCTTAAATTAGAAATAAACTACGTCTTATTCAAGTTTTAGAAAATGTTATTTTATGAAATACTAGGTTGGGGAAAAAGAAACCCATTATTATTTTACAGCCATCTACCGAGAAAATAATGGATTTCTTTCTATTATTTTACATTTCTATCTATATGGAATTTTTCAAAATATGGAAAATGAAGTCCATTATTTTCTCGGTAGATGGCTGTAAAATAATATTGGCTTTCTTTTTCCCAACCTAATATTAATCTTTCATTTAATTTCTTAATGATTATTTTCAAAATCTGACTATAATGCAGTTCATCCGTTTTCTGAATGTATTCATCTATTGATTCAATTAAGAATCCTTAAGACAAGCGGGGTTTTTGTAGATTATATTCATTATTTTTATATCGAATTGTATTGTCTTTGAAACACTTTTATTTTATACATTTAAATTGTTAATTCGATGAACAAACCTATATTGTATCGCAAAAAAATTGTAACATAAGCAATGATTTGTATTTTTTAAAACAGAAGTAATGTTGCATCTTTAATAGGTAAAAGAAAATCAATATATTAGAGGAAAACAAAGGAATATTAACCCTTTTAACGGATATGACGAACAGACTGACAATGACGAGCTGGACTCGTCAGAAATTATTGAGATTTGATACTTTTTTTTGAGAGAAGTATGTAGAAGTCATATCGAGTCTATTGCTTTGATATACTTGTGTGCATGCTTCTAGTCACCGTTAGAATGTAATTTGTATAAATCTATTTGTATAAAGGTTGTAACATGTACTTACTTTCGTTTAAATACTATGTAGAACTGTAATAATTTTACTAAGCATTAATAAAGAATTAACCGACACTAATGATATTCTTATGTAACAATAAGCATTCATATAAATGTGTGAAACAAATATTATTTTTAATAATAACAAATTATTTGAGCAACAAAACCGTAAGTTTCTATATCAATCCCTCCTCTTAAAACTAAGAAAATTAAATTGTTTGCCACAGCAGTACTGGCTGAAAATAAATTGTCGTCCAAGGGGTTAATACATTATACATTTTATATCTTTATTTGAAGATAAATTGAAAAGAAAAAACGCCTCATAATTTATGTTATTGAAATATTGTTGCAATTTTTTTTAGCAGTAACGGTTGTAGCATTTAATATATTTCTTTAAACAGCATCAATAATTACAGGTGATATTAGAAAATGTGAAGCTTGTTTGTAAAGCGTGACCATTATTGGCGAAATTATTTCCGAAGGCATACTTATTTTCGAGTAAGAAATATTTTAATGATGTTTGTATTTTCACTGTAATCCAATATTATAAGTATGCATGCATAAATTATAGAAATAAAAAAAATTATTAGTTTGTTTTAAAATTTTTAAATAAACTAATAAAAAGCAAAAAATAAAATTTTAAATAAAAAAATATCTGCAGTCAAAACAATTATTATTCGAATACTTCTGAGCATGTGCTAGTCGCCATCTATTTTATCAAAATAATAATAAAAAAGGAAGATGTAGAAGAAGATATCTATTTTTATAACAATAAAAGAAATATAAACAAATTTAAAATAAAGTAGTGCTTATTTGAAAAGAAATGAATATCATCATCGGACGAAAATTAATTTAAAAAAAAACGACTAACAAAAAAAGTTTCTTTTTCTGACTGCACAACGTTTTTCTACAAACTAAAATTGTCCAAAAGCGATAAGCATTGTTTTTTTTTCTTTTTCAAATGACCAATAGATAAATCGAGAAGTATTGAAAATAATTCTATAACGGAATTGAGCGACATTGAGTATTATATTAAAGAAATTTTCAAAACATTTAAAACAAATTAAACCTTTATACTCCTATGTCTAGTCTGAATGCTGATGTGCAGGAAATATCGTTTTCATATTCTTGATGGATCAATGATTATTATATTTATAATACTAAAATAAAGATTTTACTATAGCAAATCTCCCATATTAATTTTTAGGAATTTTAACATATTGAAAATATTTCTGTGATTTCTAAACATTTAAAGGAATCTTTGTATTCATATGTATAATAATGCGTCTTACTACTTTTCGGAGCACAAAAGGTTAAAAATATATAAGAAATGGGATTTAACCCATTCTCTGCCAACCACGAATATACTCGTTGTTCGCAGGGTGTTACCCATTGTCAGCAGGAATATACTCGTGATACTTTCAATATATTATAACGTACAACTTCTCAAACTTGGAAACTTTTTATGGCCACAAACATGAATATACAAATGTAAAAACTTAAAAAAAAAGCTGCAAATAAATTGTTTTTACAAAATTTCTACTTTATACGTGCTCAAATAAGAAAAAAGATATCAGGCCCAGTTGCATTCCCATTGTCAACCACGAGTGTACTCGTGTTTGACGAACCTTAAGCTACTCTATTCTACATCTTTACATTAAACAAATAACAATAGCGAATTTTAAAAACTATTTGTTAATTATATCCATTCCAGTATTGTTAAATTTATTTATTATACAATTTTTAAATTTAGCATTGCTAGTTAGCACTGTAAATTAACATTGTTAAATTTAAGAATGTTAAGTTGGCATTGTTAAATTTAACATTGTTACATTTAACGTTGTTAAATTAGTATTGTAGTTAACATTGTTAAATCAGCATTGTTAGTTAACATTGTTAAATTAATTTACTATGCAATTGCTAACTATTGCGAAGATTATACACAGAATTTATCTTTTAAATATGCTAAGAAAAAAAAGCTGAAAAGTTTGTTTTAAAGTTAAGTTAAAAAGTTAATCACTTTTTATAAGATATTCGCAAGAGTAAACAATTTTTCCAGCAACTTAAAATATATATTGAAATATATATTTCTTTATATTGAACTTAAAAGATATAAATCAAACATCAAAGGAAATTTAATGACATTGCATATTAAGTTTCTTTTTATCCCGGATTTATTAACCCGAATAAGTTCCATAAATATCCCCATAACAATAGTCTTTTGCCTGAAAAACTAATTTGTAAGAAAACATTTAACTTGCTCGGTATTCTGATCCTACAATTCGGGAACCTGAATCTGAATGTGCTTTTTTTTGTATAAAGAATACATGAGCAATTATTTATGAATACATCATTTTCCACAAAGCGCAACTAATAGTGTAATTGCTCAAAGATAACTGGTATCTTGTTTTCCTTTTTTTTTTAATAAAAAGGATTTCCCTTTTAAAACTGTCCAAAAGAATTGGCAGTCAACTTTTTAGAGGGGTGGGTGGGTGAATATTCGTTTTTTTTTCTTTGTAAAAATAGAATTTAAGGCCTTGATTAGCTTTCAATTTCAACAATAAGAAATTTACTGCCAATTTAGCTGCTACTATAAAAACAAACAAACTTCTTTAAAGATTCGAAAATAAAAAAAAATGAAATATACCGCTACAAATTTCAAGTCATCATGTGAGAACATTATTTTTTTAAAGTCATTATTTGTCTTATAATTTAAGTCATTAACCAGTTTAAACCGGTTTGAAAAATCACGGGACCTCTCTCTCTCTCTCTCGCTAATGATACTTTTTTTTAACTTTTCAATTTTCAATTTTTCTAGCTGGCAAACAAATTTTTGAACCTCTTCAAGATTTTAAGATTAAAAATGCCAGTAATTTCGACGAAAAGTTCACTATTACTGGAAGCTATTGTATATGTGGTAAAATCCAATGAACGTATTGCAGATTGATATGAAAATTATATTCTAATATTTGCAGTATTTTGAGAAATACAATTAGTAAGAATGCGCTTATAATGTCATTATGGAATAAATATAAGTCGTATTTTACGAAATTGCCGTAATTAAAACTGAACAAAAAAAAACTTAAACGATAATTTTCTGAGAGCAAAATTAATTATTTAGAAGTGAGAAATCGTAAACAACCTGTAAGACGACATCATTTCATAGAAACGACAAACAAAAAGCAATTGATGGTAGATTTAATTAAATATCTCGAACAATACTGGCAAAACAAACATCAAATGTCATGGGTCAAGTGACTCACTATGTACCAATGAAAAGACGAATATTTTTTGCCTTCAAATTTCGAAGATACCAAAACCTTCTAACCAAAACAACATTATGATCTAACATGATAAAAAATATGTTAGATCCTATTTGATTATCATCTCTGATTTGATTTGTGAGATACATTTAATATATTGTTTTGTGTTTAATTGAACGACGTTATAATGAAGGCTTTACAAGAATTGAAGGGTTGTAACCCTTTCGCCAGGCGCGTTTTCTAAGCACATTTTCATATAAAACCCAAGTTTCGTTTCTGATGGCAAGCTTCTTTAATGCTGTAAATGTCCCATTTTGCTATCCATGTTTGACGCTGTGGATGAAAGTCTTAAAAGAGACTATAGCACAATCGAAATGTATGGGATGGAAGCCTCATAAGCCAGATCACATTAATTGGACATAAGTGTCACTTTTGTTTGATGGCTATGATACGCGGCTTCAAACCCTAGCGTCGCGGGTTCGGTCCTAACCATTCGTCCACAATTACAATCCGTAATCTTGAATAATCAACTTTCATACAGCTGTTGTGGCGCCCTCTTCTGTCAGCACAAGTCGTCAGACGCATTAGAAACAACAACCAACATCACCAACAACTCACATACGCCTGTAGCAAATGTATCGTTCGTCTCATAGGTGGGAGAGTAAGTGGTGGAAGCCTCTTAAGCCCAATAACATCCACCGGGAATAAGTGCCACTTTAGTTTAGTTACTATGTTACTCGGCTACGAACCCTAACGTTGCGATTTCGGTCCTAACCTATCTTGTAAAAGAGTAGTATGACTGAAATCGATGCCACAGCCGGCTAAAAGATAAGCCTGCATGTTTAAACAAGTAAAATCGGATAGGGTCATTCGTAGCGGGAAGAGAAAGGACTTTTGGGATACCGTAATATTAATAGAATTTTTTAAAAATGGTACAGACTATTCCTTTATATACATAATTAGTTATCATTACAAAAATGTACAGTTTGTAAACTCTTCTTCTGAAATTTATACTTCCTACTTTTTAACGACACGTGGAGTATGTTTATCCTAAGTATGCAGGAAGAAGAAACATTTCTTCTGTCTGAACTTGTTTTTGTTTACTTTTGATTCGGAAAAAAGTAATCCGGCGTACACGTGTAACGATTAAGAAAAGGAAGGCCGGCAAAAAAATAAATTATAAAGATCGTAATTTTATACATTTGTTTTCAGAAATCTCAGTTTTTCCAAGGATAAGACGAATAGCAATTCTTGAAAATACGTCTTCGTTAAAGAAAATTTCCGCGTTTTATTTTACGAATAAACAGTTTGCGTTAAATACTTCTTAAAAACAACTAATTAAAAAACTAAGTTTCGGAGAATATTACCTAACTTTTTACTAAACAAAATATGACTGTCTTGTTTTAGTGTATAAAGGAAATTGAATTGCATATTTCCTTGATTATTCTTAATTTTCCATCATATCAAATAATGTTACATTTCAGGATTACCAAACATACATGCTATTAAATATTTAAAGAGGTAGTGGATTCGAATAGGCCTTTAAGTGCATAATTCACTTAGGAATACCGAAAGTTTTTATGCAAATTAATTAAAATATAAATATATCATTTTTAAAAAACCCTTAAAACGAAATATATTAGTTATAAAAGAATTTAAAAATGTATATTAAAAAAAATTCAAATATTTAATGAGACTTAATTTTTTTTCTTCTTACTACCTGTTATAAATTCATTTGGAATAAAACTGAGGGTAATTTTGTAATTCCAAATAAAAATTTAATTTTTCAGAAATATTTTTATGCACATGCATTGATTAGTCATAAGAATTTCATGTCTTTAGAAGAAAATTAAAATTGACTTAATTATCTCAGAAAACAACTAGAAATATAAAGTTTATAATCTGTGTTCTTTTAATTAATTTTAAGTCAATCAAACTTAAGTCCATCTTAAGTCAATTCTTACTAAAAAACTTTGTTTCGCATTTATTGTTTAAAAAAATATCCCATTTCCTATTTATTTCATTTCATATAATCACGTGCTCAAAATGACATTTTTTCACGGTTTATTTGCTGTAGTCATTGACTTATTTTTTAAATCAGAGCTTTTGTAAACGCAATGGCAACGCGTTATTAAAAGCCGATTTTTTTAGATGCTCATGCAGATAATAAAATTTTTATTTTTTGCCTACGGAATTTAATTAACACCGCAAACCTCATTTTTAAAAATAACCTCATGTTCGGATATGATAAAATTTAAGTTCTGAATCAAACGTAAAAAAAGCACAAAAAAGTTATTTCTGAATTAAACTAAAAAAAGATACAATTTTATTTAGAGAGCGCTAATGATGCTGCTACTACTAAAACGCAGGTGAACTTAACCAAATTAATAAAAACCTTAAATCAATATAACCAAAAAGAATTTTAAAAAATGACATTATATATCAGCCCGGAAGACTTTCTCAAGGTCACCCACAGGCAGGGATTCAAACAAGGGATTCTTTTCTGTGAGAATTCTGACTTTCGTCCAACAATATTGACCCTTCGTGGTCAGAAAATCGCCTGAATTTGAACCCTAAGATTGACTTAAGGTTTTTACTAATTTGATTTAAAATAATAGAATGTCTTAAAAATTAGGAGTTTGCATGTATTTTAATCAGCGATATCTATCAATCATGCGAAGTACCTATATTAACCACTGAGGCTTTGGGATTTACCAACTTACTATTACTTTATCGTTTTCACTTTGAAAGTTTCCCATTTAATATAATTGAATTATGTAGCGTATAAAGACCTAAATCATGGAATGGTCCGAATTGCATTTTCGCCCTTTATTACTTTTTTTTGTTTTGTTTTATTTGAATAAATCTATTCCAAAGCTCATCAGATACTTTTGGGAAAACAAATGGTGCTGCTGCTCCGTCGTAACCCAACTGTCGGTTTTGATTTCAACGATTTAAGAATGGCGATCTCGATGTAAATTACAAACAACGTTCTGGAAGACCAAAACAAAAAAAAAATCCAACACAATAAATTGCAAAACTTATAGGACGAAAATAGAAAAAAAGTTGTAGAGAGCGACCGAAAATATTTTGATTGATATATATTGTAACGATTTTTCTTTATAAATGCATCTTTAACCCCTTAACCGGTTTGCCCGTACGCCATACGTGCATCGATTTATCGAATTTTGATAGTTGTAAACAAAAAATAAATTATTCATAACAATTATAATTCAATCAAATGACTCGAATGCGTAGATAAGTCAAGTATTCCATGAATTCCCATTTGAATCAAAATAAGAAAATATTCCCAAAATAGGTGTCATCTGATCAGATAGTAAGGAAAACAAATCGGTTAAGGAGTTAAAGGGAAAAATGACCAAAATACACGCAAGCGCCAAATAGTTACAAAGTTTCCCATTTAAAAGTTAACGTCAAATAAAAAAATGACGAATTTTGTCTTTCATGTGCCTAGATAAAGCGCCCTGGATAAAATGTAGGTAACCAGTGAGGGAGAAAGAAGAATTTCTGGTTGACGGAGCAGAAAAAAAAATGCAAAATAGAATAGGTAACACAAGACAGGTTGTTAATCAGGTCTTCGTAGAACATTTCATTTAGAATACGCAAATCATTCGTCCACATTTGAAATCGCGAATACTAATTCCTATTTCCAAGCCGCTATATTATTTTGCATAATGCACTTAAGAAATCATTTCCGGAAATGAAAGTTTTCCAGGTCGTTTCTTTTCTCTGCCAATTAATAAGTCGTTAATTAAAATGTGCATTTTGTTATAAGGATTTGATTTAATGATTTATATCTGAAAAGTAAAATGCTGCACCGAAAATCAACTGACTTTTCAGGGGGGAATGCAAAATAACTAATTTTTTTTACCAAACACAATTATTTTTACTTAATTATTACTTTAATTACATCATCTTAAAGAATTCATAAGAAAAGATACAAAATTAAATTTATTATCATGTCAGAACATGATTTTTTTGGGATGAGGTTTTAGGCGTCAACAAAAATCCGTGGCCGAAAAATAAAAATTTTAATCTGTAGGCTAAAAATAAAAATGTTATTATCTGCACGAGCATCTCAAAAAAATCTGTTTTTAAAGCGCGTTGTCATTGCATTTACAAGAGCTCTGATTTTTTTTAAAAAGTTTATGACTTAACCTAGAAAAAAATGTCCTTTTGAGCACGCGATTATATGAAATGAAATATTTTTTTAAACAAAGAATGCAAGACAAAGCTTTTAGGATCGTTTGCAATACTAAAGCGACTCATTCAATAAAACCATTAAAATGAATAAAAATATAATTTAACTTGCACGAGCACGTGGTGCTTGGCCGTTCAAGAAATGATACTCTGACATGATACATTGAAACATGCATGGCAGATTTCATTTTATTCGTTTTTTATTATATAAATTAGCTTTAGAATTATAAAAAAGAGAATGAAAAAATTGATTTGTTAGATAAATACCTCTTTCAAAAATTAAATCAAACAAAATAAAATCTCATTATTTTGCCAAAATTTTAACCCATATCCTCCAGAAATAACCCGAGTTAGTACTAATCTCTTGCGCATCAGTAGAATTATTAGTGGAATCGAGAGAATATAGTTTAATATCTAGTTTTAGTACCACACGAAGATCAAAGTGAAAATTCCGCCATCAAGTCACCATGACTTCAGATATGAATTGGGAAATGATCACGACTTCGCACTGACATGGCATCCATTATCTTTTTAAAAACTCATAGTTATTTACCATTATGCTGCGGCTCTTGCGTATTTCAAGGATATAAATGCATTACCAGATTCGAATTGATATATTTTTAACTAGGCTGATTATGTAGTTGCCTAGTGCAGTTGGCTTGAGGGGGGAACACAACCAGATAGATTTAAAAATGCTATTGTTTTGTTGCCAAATTTATTAATAACTTACTTTGTGAGTTATAAAATATGATAATTTCGTAAAAGTGATGTTTAATGTGCCCCTTGCAGCGCCAAGGATGCCAAGTCGCCAAGAAAGACGGCGGACAAAGTAAACAAACAATTCTGAGGAATAGTTACGGTAACTACTTTTTGCAATATAATCATGATTTTTTTAACCGATAAGTATTATTTTTTTCAAACCGGCTGCAAAGGTCTGTTGGGCGCAGAGCAAAGGTTAGAGCATGTGATGACACCGGCATCTATTGAAGGTACCGGGCAGAATTTTTTAACTTAAGAAAACATCCTACGGCTTCGCTAGCCGTGGGAGTGGGAACATACTAGCTTCGCTAGCACTTTGAGTTTAAGGACTGTGTGGATAACAGAAACAATGCATAATCAAAAGGAGAGAAAGAACAGAGGAAAAAGTAATCAAACTATACAAAACAACATACAATATTTCAAACAAACATTATTTCCTAAATTCATCAGCTCGCAAAAAATATATATATTCCACTCACCCTTCATCCATTTGATTCAAAACACTGTCTTTCATTCCACTATTCTTGCACATTTACCGATATAACAAATTATCAAAGAAACCAACCGTTAGAACAGAAAAAGAATTATCAGAGCTGCGAAGAATTCCATTACATCTGACTTTAAAAGTAAGAATGCAAACGATTTCGTAAAATACGAATTCAGACGATTTTTTAAAGCGCATATTGACTATCAAAAATTGCAGAAGAATAAAGTTCGTTAATTCGTATTCACATTATAAATAAAATTGCAGTGTCTTAATAGTTGTAAAAAAGCTTTTAATTATAATAAAGAACAAAATTAAAATCTTTCATTGATATTTTTTATTACTTTTAATTAAACATATTTCTTAAAATAGTCGTAGTTCATATTCAACTCAACCATTGTTAAAAATAGTAAACAAAACCACATTCGGGTTGCTGGAAGAGCGTTCCGTTGGGTTGCCATATTGGTGACTAAATCGGGGGGGGGACACTAATCATCATTTTAATCAATATTTTTTCTGTAATACGCTAGTTTCCTATTTATTCGTCGGTTTTCGATTCATTATTATATTATTTATATCAAGTATCTACCTATAATGAACATGGATGCTATGTAATCATAAAAAATTATAAATAAAAACCATTTACATTTCCAGAATTGATTAAAAATAGTTAATCTTAAATCAAATTTTTTGCTTTAGTTAAAAGCATTGAAATTGATGATCTCATTAAAAGAGGATCCTCATAATGGGCATTGCCTAGGTTATTGGAATACCCAAATTTCACCTCTTTACATCCGAATGTTTTTCAAAAGAAGTTGCTTAAAAATTCAGTCACCGAATCTCCTGTATATTTTGATTTTCCACAAATGCACACCTGTATACAATTACCTTATCAAAGAAACACGATGTTACTGGTTATGCCGGAAGGATTAGGAAGATCGGAATACAATAACGCAAAAAATATGAGCTTAATGCATGCGAAATATTGCTTTGATAATCAAAATTCCTCATTGGAGTCATGCGGAAGTTTGAGGTAGTGATAATGGCTCAGGCGTCATCATCAATATCTGATCACGGTGCGAGGTCTGCAAACCGAATATTAATATCTTCATTGAAAAAAAGTATTAATATAATGAAAAATAAACTGCATTTTGTATCGTTTATTAAATTTTAAAATTTCAAAAATAAAAATTGACGATTATACAAATTTGTTAGAAGTAGATAATGAAAATAAATTTTGCTGCTTTACGAGGCCAATCCAAATATATGTTTAATGTTGTTTCAAAATGGGAATTAAAAAAGAAATAGGCGGAGGTTCTTAAATTATAAACAAAAGATAAAAGAACGAGAACTAGATGAAAAACAAAGCATTTCATTGGAAGTAATTTTTATCATGTCAGAACATGAGATTTATTTGGGAATGAGATTTGTGTCTTATCAAAAATCCGTAGGCGGAAAATAAAAAAATCCGTGGACGAAAAATAAAAATTTTATTATCAGCGCGAGCATCTCAAAAAATCAACTTTTAATAACATAATGTCATCCCGTTTACAAAAGCTCTGATTAAAAAAATAAGTTAATGACAACCACAAATAAAACCCAGACAAATGTCATTTTGAGCACGTGATTATACGAAATGAAATAAATAGGAAATGTGATAATTTTTTTAAAACAATAAATGCGATACAAAGTTTTTTACATCGTTAACAATATCAAAGTGACTCATTCAATGAAACAATGAAAAGGAATAAAAATATAATTTAACTTGCACGAGCACATGATGCTTGGCCATTCAAGGAATCAGGTTCTGACATGATACATTGAAATATGCATAGCAGATTTCATTTTAATCTTTTTTATTTAATAATAAAATTCAAAAATCTTTCAGCAGAAAAAAATAGATGTTTTTTAAGATAATGTAAATTCATATGTGTATTTAAAAAATCGAGCATTGAATATCTATGTCAAAATCGCTGGAAGGTGGTAAAATTCAATACGTCAATAAATTAGGATTATATAAAAACAGATTCGAAATAAAGTTGAAAATTATTATATCAATTTGCAACTTTCTAAATTGTAAATATGGTTAGTATTGCATTCCCTTGCAACAAAATTCTTTAATTTTACTTATGTTTAGTATTTTAATTTATTATGGAAAAAGAATTAAAAAACAAAAGTTCTGTCCATATAAAATTTTACTCATCTTTCACCATTTGTTTTTTAGTAAATACTATCACTAATTAATCAATTTTTTAATAACAAATGTGTCTGCGTCTTATGGGTATCTGAACACAGTAAAAAATGGTGGATGAATAGAAAAATAAGCGATAAAAAAGGGTGTTATTTATAATTTTATGTAGCTTATAATGTGTTAATATGTTATATGCGGTATAAAAAATATAAGGTAGGTTGTTATATGTATAATCACTTAAGTCTTGTACGTTAAAATAAATTATTCTAAAACATAATTTTATATCAAATTGCATTAAAATATCCAAATGCTTAAAACATATTTTAAATACAAATTCAAATAAATTAGCGCATTTGAAAAGGATAGAATCAAAAACATCGAATCAAATACAGGTATCTTCGTAATAAAACATTAAAATAAAATATACACTGTAAAGACATCGATAGTTTACCGTTTTCCAAACTTTTTGTTTCAATTAGTTTCATATTAAATGGTATTGATTAATAAGAAATCATGTTTAAACGAGGTATTACATATGAATTCAAACACGGCAAGTTCGATCTTTGATCAGGTTTTTAACCACTTAATAGTTTTATTTACTTTGCTATCTAATAAGATGACACCTTCTATTTTGGGAATATTTTCTTATTTTGATTCAAATGGAAATCCATTGAATACATGACTTATCTATGTATTCGAAGTCATTTTGTTATTAAATTATAGTCGTTATGAACGGTTTATTTTTTGCTTACAAATATACGGGCAAACCAGTTAAGTGGTTAAAAAATTAAACATCGAATAAGCATGAAAAAGTGAATATCTCGCCACTTACCTGTATAAAAGAGGTGAGTACAGAGGACAACGATTTAATGCCGGTATTCCAACACAAGAGAAAAGTGAGTGTGCGTTAAAGAAGAGACGGCATGGGAAAAAGAATGAGTCTGATGAAATTGTGATAAATATTCGTCCGTGTGGCCCACGAGAAGGCTGTGGCCTACTTCCGTCACCGGCAACCAGAGGAGAGATCACTTCGCAAGAACGTTCGCATGTCGTCGAATGCGGAGATAAGTAGTGAGCGTCCACTTCGGGTTCAAGTCGAATGGCGAGATGTATCGTCAAACATTTTATGCTTCGATATCACAACATGGATTGAAGATTTCAATTCAAACACTTTGAGGTCACTAGCTTGGCGACTTTAGCTGCTCGTTTGGCTACTAAGAGTGCATTTTTCGACTACTTCATTCATTATTCTGATGAGCATAAAGCCTAAGTACTGGTCCGGGTGCTCTGATGGAAGTATTTCGCGATGTGGATTTTAATCCTTCGCTTTGCGAAAAATAATTAGATGCAAAACTATTCACTTAATGCAAAGATTTGTTTATTGCTATGAAAAAATAAATAATTCCTTAAAGCGATCAGGGACCATTAAAATGATTTTTTGTAATTTTCACCTTAGCAATTTGAAATTTTACAGGCATTAAGAGTAACACTATAGGAGATGACACAAAATTTTAAAGCATTATATATAATTTATTTATGAGCTAGGGGGTCAATATAATATAATATTAGCGATAAATTACGTTAGTGAAAAATGATCCAGACGCTTCAAATTTGTTCGAAAGCACTCCAATTTTTATTTTTATTTTCTCTAACTCTTTTGAAACAAAATTTGGGATTAATATTAAAGTTTGAGTTCTAAATATCAAAATTAACCAATGTAATTACTCAAAACCACTTGAACTTTTTTAATCGGTAGTATTAAGTTATTGAATTGGTTAATTTTGATATTTCGTACTCAAACTTCAAGATTAATCCCAATTTTTGTTTCAAAAGACTTAGAGAAACTAAAAATAATAATTGGAGTAATTTCGAACAAATTTGGAGCGTCTGGAACTTTTTCATTAACGTTATTTATCGCTAATATTATATTATATTATATTATATTATATTATATTATATTATATTATATTATATTATATTATATTATATTATATTATATTAACCCTCCTAACACATAAATAAACTAATATAATGCTTTAAAATTTTGTATGTCTTCTCCTATTGTGTAAATCTTAATGCCTGTAAAATTTCAAATTGCTAAGGTGAAAATTTAAAAAAAAAATCCTTTTAAAGGTCCCTAGTCACCCTAAGTCGAACTTCTTTGAAAAATGAATCTACATCTCTTAACCATTATGCAGGCGTTTTTAACAATTAAATTTGAAAAATGAATAAATAAAACGTGAAAATGATACACCGTCTTGAATGGTTCATCGGAGTGCAAAGGGTTAAAGGTGTAGCGATTTTAGTCGAATTAAGATTATGGATAAAAGTTTTAGTGCGTGTTAGGTCTTAAAATTGCTATTTGATTTTGCATCGTATGTTCATATTAACGCTTATATAAATACAGCCAGAAGGTAATAATTTATGCAATGAAACAATAACAATTTTATATGAAAAATTGGTTTTTTTTTGTTAATTTCCAGATTTGAAATCACGCAAACAATATTGATATAGTTAGCCAAAAGAATCCCAGGGATCATAAGGACCCTTATTACCTTTCCTGCGAAATCAAGTATAAAACTCATAAAATTAGTGATAGGTTTCATAAGATTCGGAGCCATAAGATTCGGAGTTCGGCCCTACCGCAAACAACACACCCCTTCTCATTGAGCTTGTCCATGGTAAGTGCAATAAAAGACAACAACAACAGGTTTTAATAATTAAACAATAAAGGCTCATTTGATGTATCTAATTCGAACTAGTAATAAGTAGTAGAAATTATTGATTACCTAGTAATTAAATATAATTATTTCAATCATTTTGCAATTTTCCTATTAACTCTCACGTTCTTACCTTGTCAAATAAAAAAAAATAAACTTATTCAATGTTAATTTAGATTAAAAAATAAATATTCAAGCAGTGCAGTGAGTTATTGCATAAGATACAAAATTTGATTCAGTGTATAAACATTCTCCTATTATTTGCAATTACTTCACAGAAATCTATAAATATATTAAATGAGTATTTTATCGAAACAATAACCAAAGGTTTTAAGTTATGAAACTTAAAGCTGTTTTTCAGAAATTAAATAAGTGACATTGCAAAGAAAAAATACAAAACAGATTAAGACGTAATAATGAAGTTTTAATACTTTGGTTTGTGAAAGACCAGTCTTACAAAAATTTCTTATAGAAATCCAAAATACAGAATACGTTTTCCTGATATTTTGCGTTTATAAATACTAGGGAGAGTAATAAAAAAATTTGTGAAGATTTCCTTATAATTAATGTGAATTAATTATCATGTGAAATCATGTGTATCACCTTATATTGTTTTATTTTGGGTTTTTTGAAGCCTCAAAATGCTCGGGCAGAAAGTTACCGATTTAACGCTTTTGTGGCCTCAATGCTTCGCTAGCAGGGTCATTAAAAATGATAAAGAATATAGTCACATTTGGCGCGAATACCCATCATATGCCCAATTCTCCTGCCTGGCCAATAAAGGAAAAGTCATAGGAAGTTGTCACCTGAAGAAGAATAGAGAAGAAAACGGGAATGAAGGCGAAACAGCAAGGCAAGGTATCGGGATGGAAATAATAATAATATCGCTTGTCTAAATATTGATAATTGCTCAATGCAATAGTCACGTGATCATTCTTAAACTATTTAAACCGGACACACTAAAAAAAAGTTCTTTTCTCGAAAAAAAAAGTCTTGCAGCTCGAATAATTTTGAGTTGGGATGAAGGGAAATAAATGCTTCCTGAATATCGACGCATGTGTAGTCTGGCAATCACGTTACTGTTCCGAACCGGTTAAACTGGTTTTTCACAAAAAAAAAAAAAATAATAATAATAACTTGAAAATTACGGAAGTAGATTTTAATTTTTTTATAATTTATTTTTTAATTACGAGTGATTTTTGGCGACTAACTGGTATGCCGGAGATATAGATTATCTTTAATTTATTTAGATCGTTCAGAACTAAATTCATATCCATGCTAACGGGAAAATGCTCGATATTAAAGATTTATTATTTTAATTGTCTTAAATATGGTCCTTTCATTATTCACATGAAACTTCCTAATGGCGACCAATATCATGACATTATGACGCTATTAAAAAACAAATATGTGATTAATCCGTATTGTAACTTATTGAAATCTCCCTTTTTTTATACGATTCATATATTTCACAGACAATAAATAAAATTTTTCTTCATTAACTTTCAATAATGAAAGAAAATAAGCGAACAGATAGGTGATAAAGCAAGGAAAAAGTTTGAGGGAAACAATGTAATCTATTGTTAGAAATCTAGCAAAAAATTATTGCCAAAATATAAAAATTAATAAAAGATTAAATTGAAATCTGCTATGCATGTATCTTGTCAGAACATAATCTCTTGAACGGCGACGCACCAAGTGCCCGTGAAAGTTAAATTGCATTTTTATTCATTTTAATTGCTTCATTGAATGAGTCACTTTAGTATTGCAAATGATCCAAAACACTTAGTCTCACATTTATTGTTTAAAAAAATATCAAATTTTATATTTATTTCATTTCATATCATCACGTGCTCAAAATGACATTTTTCTAGGTTTTATTTACTTTAGTCATAAACTTATTATTTTTTAAATCAGAACTTTTGTAAATGCGATGTCATCACGTTATTAAAAGCTGATTTTTTTGAGATGCTCATGCAGATGATAAAATTCTTATTTTTCACCTACGGATTTTTGTTGACGCTCAAAACCTCATCCCAAAAACAACATCATATTCTGACATGATTATAGATTTGGTATGATTAAAATGAAAACATTTGAAATTTTGGAAAATTGTAAAAATGTAATATTGTGCATTAATATTTTCAGAAGGTTTTGCGTCATAACATTAAAATTCGCCTTAATTTTTAATTAATTAAAATTCTATAAACACAAATGCAAGCACTCATGTGCACGAAGACACACATTCGTCATTATTATTAGTACAGGTAGATAAATCTTGTAATATTGTACACGTGTGAATTTTATTAGTCAAGTGAACAAAAAGGTGTACTTAAAATATAATTCACCGAATAAATCACCGATAAAAATTATTGACTTCATATTCCATATTTGAAAAATACTTTTCAGTTTCTAACTACAATGTTTAACTAAATTTTGTATCATTCTTAAATTTATTAATAACATTTGAAAATAATTAGCTTTCTTCTTAGATTATCTGTACTGTAACGCTCATGAATTTATTAATAGCATCAAGAAAACAAGTGCAGTGTTGAAAATATTAATTTTTTGTTTGTTTAGGGAATCTAACAAAAACGTTGTTAGTTTTGAGTAAGATTTTAACATTAAAATACACATAAGTGATTTAATTATAATTAAGCACAATATTCTCGGCGAATAGCTAGTTACCGAAAGTACATTTTTAATTAAAAAAAGGGATTAATTAAGCTTTTTTAAAATGTTAATTTTTGAAGAATTTTTATTTTTATATTTATTATACGTAATATCGAATGATTTTAATACTATCCATATAGTTGATGTTGTTGATTAGATTATGTTGCTAAACCAACCTGAAATAAAAGTAGCTAAAATAATAACGATATATGTCACTAATGCTTTATTTTTTTTTCTTTTTAATAAAATTTTTAATGACTATTTACTTAATACTTTAGAAATTTAGCATTAATTTTTTAAACCTGACCAACTTAACATTTTATAATTCTATATCTTTTTCTTTTCCAAATTTGGATGCCATGTTGCTCAAATTTTAACATTTCTGTTTAATGCTCCATAAATGTGATGATTTTATTGCTTTATATAACCTAAGCTATGTAAAGCATAGGCTATATAAGCTATAATAGTTTATTTATATAAGCTATATAAGCTATAATAGTTATAATAAGCTTTATATAGGCTATATAAGCTATAATAGTTTATTTATATAAGCTATATAAGCTATAATAGTTATAATAAGCTTTATATAGGCTATATAAAGCCTTGATTGCTTGATATAGCCTTGCTTTAATAAAGCTTTATATAAAGCTTTGATTGCTTTATATAACTTTATTATAACTTTGTTTTATTTAGTTATATATATATATATATATATAT
>JAOUZG010030345.1:1423852-1434443 GCA_026289955.1 Argiope argentata | reverse complement strand
GTGTGTGTGTGTGTGTGTGTGTGTGTGTGTGTGTGTGTGTGTGTGTGAGTTATATAAGAAAACTTGTCCAATGAAAATATTTAAAAATAAATTTCTATTACTTTAATACATATCATAGAATTCCTATCAGTTTTGATATCTTATATCAAAATCTAGCATGTTTAAAATTGTGTATATATTTCCTTTTTTAGGCAACAAGAATGCGTACGATTTGAATAAGGAAAAAAAACATCTACACGATTGAACTAGAACATGCTGCTCCGTTCCCCTCTACCAGAATCAGTTAATTGCAAGTAAATTTTAAAGGCATATTTTTGAAAAATGTGATTTTTAAAGTCAAAGATATTTCAAAGTAAAATCAATCATTTCAATCTGAGTTGATATCTAATCAGAAAATTTTAATGTCTTTTTTTCCACTGCTTTTCTTGTTACTATTGGAATTTTAATCAAAATACTATTTTTAAATAATACAAAAAATTGCATATTTCAAAAAGTTTTCTTTTCAGTTTTTAAATATATAAAAAAATAATAACTAGAAATTTATCTTCATCTGGATCATGTGCAGTTTTGAAGTATAAAGCTGACAATTTGATTCAAACAGCCTTTATTTTTTTTTTGTTAATATTTGGATCATTTGAATTGTCTCTACTAACAATATAAGCAAATATGTGTATATGCCGGCTTTCATTCTGAAACACTTTAAGGCAAATATTCAGATTTTCAGAGTTTATCAGAGTTTTTATGTTTTAGAGTTTTAGAGACATTACAGAGTAAAAATGTTAACTTTTCTACAAGTTATAACAAAATTTAATCAAAATTTGTTATTAATTAGGAATTTACTGAAATTTTTTACGTTTTTTCGCAACAACTTTATTTATACCATAAAAAGCCTTTTTTAAAAAAATATTGTTTAAATTTTTCTAAAAATTTGGCTTTCCTGCTTAACTACCATGCATTTCTAATTGATTTTTAATGTTTTTTCATCCATTTCTAATTGATTTTTAATATTTAATCATAATTTTCAACAATACTTCCTTTGTTGTAGTTAAATTTAAGCTTGCTATAATTTTTTTAAAAAAAATCTCGAAATAGAAAATTTTTTTAACTAAGAATTTTGTGTCAAATTTAACAAATAAAAAAAGTATTGAGAGTTTTCTGTCAAAGTTGGATTTTTTTTCTTCATATAAAAGTATTAGGTTTTGAACATAATTTTTATTTCTGGATTAGATTGATTTGGTGTTCTGAAATATTAGATGGTGAGCATCAGTTCTGAGGTTACAGATATATTTCATCATTATTTCATCAGAGCATGGTAATTTCTTAATACTTTAATAACACAAAATATTTATTATATAATAAACTATTTGCGAACTGTATTGTGGCGATCAACTGGTTCAACAATATTTAAAATGTTCTGATTCGGATACTTATCAGCAAAGGCTCTCCCCGCGTAATTCTAAATATTTACAAGATGTCAAAAGAATGTAAGGCGATTAGAAATTTTTAATTTAGCACTTATGGCTAACAATTTTTATGCAGCAAGGTTTAAAAAAATATTAATTAAAATCTTTATTGGAGGTATTTTAACCGCCAGTTGAGTATTTATTTTAAATAGTATAAAAGGATCTGTTTAGTATTATTTTCGTGATAACAAGTGTAATAACGTGGATTTTCATTTAGGTCATCAGGGTTATAAGAGATATATGGTAATTCTTAACAATTTTTAAAAACTATTAGGTAAGTGAAAGAAGGGATAGAAATTCTTCAAAATTATTTTGGTATTTGTTATTTTGAGAAGGTTGGCTCATGTTCTGAAGCTTATATTGTGATGGACGATAATAATGTGAAGAAGTCGTAAAACTTCCCTCCCTATCTCAGCGATATATGTTTGAACATTATTACGTCTATTCAACTGTGGGACGTTCCCTTCCTTTGTGATCGCCTTTGTGAATTCTCCCCCTTTAGTGTCACCACCTCGACGTGAATAGAGTCGAGATAATAGACCGCCCATGCGGTTTACGGTCCTTTGAAGAAGGGAGCCGTGTCAGATGTAACTATTTCTCCTTTTGGACCACCCGAACTTGAATAAGTTCCAATAATGAACCACACATGCGTTTTACGACCCTTTGAAGAAAGAAGTGCTAAAACCTCCAGATGTGAATATTTCCCTATTGTGAAGGGTCTGCTGAGGGTATGGAGGAGTATAAAATATTCCCACGGCTAACTGTTGACCATGGGGAATATTTCTGAAGAATTATTGGATGGCCGGCAACTCCAGCCCACCAATACGAATCTGAGAGGTGGAGTTTGACCAAGGTTAAATGAAAGGTTTTGAAAGGAAGAGGGGACGAGACCAGCTGATCCGATTAAAGACTGGCCGAGGCAAACTCTGAGCTGACTGACGAGCCGTGAGCTAATTGATGAGCTGTGAGCTGAACTGATGAGCTGTGGGATGAGCTGAAGAGTTGGACAGTTGGAGAGATACCTCGTGATCCCGAGGGCTACAGGAGATTTTGCTTTTGAGAGAAGCTTCGGAAAGGACCTACCGGAGATATCCGTAGGTACAAGCAGTAGCCGGATGCACTAACAGTCTGTTAGTTTTCCTTGTATTAGTTGTGGAACTGTTATCCCAGATGTAAATATTTCTCAGCATGTTAACCTAGAGGACGAGTTGTTGTTTTGTTACTGTATATAAGCTATAAATAAAACATTTGTGTTTAAACGATACCCGTTTATTTGATCGACCAGGATCAAGTCATTACAATAACTTGAACATCAATCCATATTAGGTACGAATTCGACATCGTGACCGGTTCAACTGAGGACATCTACCAATTAATGCCAAATTATATTTGGATGTCCTTAAATGCAAATTAAAAGGATTTTTTTTCGGTTGGGCCTAGTTTTATTTTTTATTTATTCTGTTGCTGATTTTTGGTAATTAAAAAAAATTTCAAATTCCAAATAGTGGTTTATGGACCGGAAAACTATCAGGGGCCCTTCTGATAGAAATATATATATACATATATGCTTTCTTCTCTAAAGGTTTTATTTTTTCAAACTTTTATACCCACTTATAAATTTTTTATTGAAAATATACTAAATCCCAAATTAAAGTGTTTGAAAGCCTTTATACACCTGCTAAATCTATTTTTGTTATTTCTGGCCACAATTTTATTTTTAAGAAACTATTTATAATACATAATATGCATTTTTAAAATTCTGAAATTACATAATATTTAATATTTTTAAATAAACTAAAATGAAATAATCTCGATATAATTATTGAGCCTACATTTACATATTACGCTGATTTCAGTATAATTTTATTCAAAATTCAATTATCTAAATGTTCGTAAACTAAAGGACTTGAGCTAAATATTTGTGATTATGAATTTAAGTTTTTTTCTATTTGACCTTACAAAACAAATATTTGCATGTTGTTTAATAATGAAGGTATGTCATTTTTTTCATATATACTAGATTTACATCAATTATAATATTTAGTTTTAAAAAAAACTCCTTTTAATTTCAAAGATCAACTATTTTCGCTCTCGAAAGAACTTCGATTCCCTCAGAATAAATTTAAGAAATATTTTTCAATCTACCAGTAAAATGAGGTGATAATATATTGATTTTTCCCTCTGATGTATCAGTATTTTTTTTTATTAAAAAGAATTGACTTGCCTCGAAAATTCGTGATTATGATCAATTGTAGAATACAAAACCAGCATAGACCATTGGTCATATCCGTTAGAGAAATCTTTCGTCAGATTCGAAATTCGAGCAGGATTAGGAACCTAATTATGTCATGTACAATTCCTCCGGATGGACAACTTCCAGGCCCTGGCCTCGATCGAATCGCTGATTGAGATAAAGCATATTTTCAAACACAAAAATATATAAATACATTTATCTTTATTTTTTAATCTCTTTTTTTTAATTCGGATGTATGAAGAGGCGATAATTAAAAAGGGGAACAAACAATATAAACGTAGTACGTGTTCATGACATTAAAGTAGTAGATCTGTTTCGTGTAGAACTCCACGAAAAGAGATTAACAGCACATTTCATTGCAACAAATGAAGAGTAACTTAAAAAGAGCTAAAGGGTGGCCCAAAATTAACGCGAGATTCGAATTAAGTACTATTCATGCAGTAAAATATTGGTAACCCTATTTAAAAATCCATTTGATAACTGACGGGTTAGTAAAAATGAGGCGTTATACGATAGAGCACAGTGTTAACAAAATGTTTGTATTACAAAAAAAATGTTTTTTTTCTTTAAATTACTGTATTTTGATTGAATTGTAAGTAAACTAGATAGGGTTATGAAATTACACATATTAGACAAATAGTCTCACTTTAGACAAATAGTCATATTAGACAATAGACAATAGTCTTTGTTGATACTCTTTATCCGAAATTTTCCTTGTTTATCTTTCATGCGGGGCCGGGATGGCCTGGTTGGTAGAGCGTTGGACTCGTACTCAGTAGCTTACGGGTTCGAAGCTCACCGGTCAAAAGATTCCCCGAGTGTGTGGCGATTGGCCCACGTTAAATCTGTTCGTGGTCGCAAAATCCTCCATATCGAGAGTAATACCACTTGGGGTACTGGGTAAGAGGGAATCGTTTTCTGTTCCAGGTCTAAATTACGATCTGAGATGTATGAATGAATTTGCATGAGTGAAGTCCGACCCCTAAAATGGTTTGTGACGTGTGAATAGCTAAGTCGTACTCTTGGCCCTAGATGGCGCTACTTGTAAAACAAGAGATGCATACCTCCGGCTTAAATTCTGCTGATGGATCAGCGGAAGCTTGTCCACGGCAAGTGCCATTAATCACAACAACATCTTTCATGTATATGGCTGAATTTCGTTGATGCTTTTGAGCTTGTTGGCATACACTTTTTACTTCAAATAACTCTAGTAAAAGAAATTCAATGGTTTTAAATCAGGCGATCTAGAGAGAAGGGGGGGGCACTTCTCAAATTTTTGAACTACGGCCGCCAGACTTTCATTATTTTTGAAATAATGCTCAACAGTGAAAACAAGTTGTTATATCGTGTAATGCTCCACTTTTATTAACCTTGAACTCTCAGTTGTCAAATGTTTTTTTAAAGGGCTGCTAACATTTTACTGCGTAAATGGTGTCAAATTTAAATCTTGCGTTAATTTTGAGACCATTTATAGTGTAAAATTTTACGTGGGAAATTCCACCTATTATTAATACCTCTTCATTTGAAATCGGCCTCTATTTGAAGATTGAAATTACTTTTTAAAAAAATTGAAAGAAAATTAAGTGAGTGTAAACTAAAAATAAAAATGTTCTTATTTATATAGTTTTGTAGTGAAACATTTAATTAACTCAGTACTCCAGAACTATCGAGATATCTCGATACATTTGATTTGTGTCGTTGTTTCGGATAGCACTTGCCATGGACAAGCTAACAGACGTAGTCAGTTAGCTTGTCAAAATGTCTCGAGATATCCCGATAATTCTGGAGTACTGAGTTAATTAAATGTTTCAGCGATTTTAAATCGAGCATGGGTCTCTTGTTTTTTAAGTAGCGCTGACTAGTGCCAAGAGTACACCCTAGCTACTCACGCACCATTCTCTTGCACAACCCCTTTCTACAGGGAATAGCATTCACACATCTCACAGATAATACAGATGAAGAACAACCATGCCCGAACCGGGATTCGAATCAAGGTCAACCCGATCATTGGGAAGATGCGATACCTCGTACAAAAAAATTGAATCAGTTTATTAATAATACATTTCATAGCTATACACTAAATACATTTAAAAGTAAACATCGTTAATTATTCGATCATTCGGATTCATTCTGATATACTTTTGAATTAAAATAAAACATAATAAAGGAAATTAAAAATTTCTAATCTGTATCGTGTTACCCCAACTAATGTAGAAAATTCGTGCATGTGCAATGTGTTCTGTTTGTCGAGACAGATTCGGACTTGATTTTGCTTTGGCCAGACCAATCAGTAAAACTATTTTGAATAATTGGCTTGCTGTTTTGTCTTATTTCAGGTACACGCTGTTAATAAATTGTTTTTAATTTAGTTGTGTGGGTTAAGCTTTGATATACAACCATTTGAGGATTTGCGAGGCTGGTAATTTATCGGGAGGGGGGCTTTGTTTGGATTTAGATTGCCGCCCTTTTTCATGTTACTGTAATTCGATCTTTTTTGTTCATTTATCTTTATTTCTTCCTACTATACGTATTCCCTTTGCCTACTTTCATTATTTTCGATTAAAATTTTTTTTGCATGCATTCCATTTTTCTGCATTTATTGATTTTTTTGCTCTATATTTCCGTTAATTTGCTGCGTCGAAACCTAAACGATCGGAAATGCCATTGCTGTCGTTCGAGTTACATTCACCATTTCGCTAAAATTTGGCGATAAACTAATTTTTGGTGAATTTTTTTAAAAACACACACCATGCGGTTTGATAACATTTTACAATGTGATCAGATCGTCAGTTCTCACACAGACACATCAAGATTTCCAAGCGTACGAAGTCACGGGTAAAAGCTTGTAATAACATACCTGTAGATTAACATAATACCTATTACCTCAGATTAAAAAAATCTTTTCCGTATCTATCCAAGGCCGGATACAAAAGAGGAAAACATTGGAATCTCAGCATTCCTCTCCTTTGAGTCTTACATCATAATGTTCAGAATACAATTCCTTGCATTTTCGAATAATTATTAAACAAAATTGCTGAAATTTCTAAATTGTGATTTGTGATACGTCGTAATTTCCGATTGCTGAAATTTTTTAAATACTCAGAATCTTTTATGTTCACAAAAACAGTATTGAAGTTTTCATATATATATATATATATATACATACAGAAGTGACAAAAGTCATAGGATGACTGTTAATATAGTGTCGGTCCTCCTTTTGCCCAGCGAAGTGCAACATCTCCACGTGTCATGGAGTCCACAAGTCGTTGGAAGTCCTCTGCAGGAATATTGAGCCATGATATCTGTATAGACGTCCATAATTGTGAAAGTGTGGATGATGCAGGAGTTTGGGCACGAACGGACCTTTCGATGAGGTCCCATAAATGCTCGATGGGATTCATATCGGGCGATCTAGGTGGCCAGATCATGCGCTGGAATTGTCCGGAATGTTCTTCAAACCAATCGCGAACAGTTCTGGCCCGGTGACATGGCACATTGTCATCCATAAAAGTCCCATCGTTGTGTGGTTACGCGAAGTCCTTGAATGGCTGCAAGTGATCTGCAAGCTGCTGAACATAACCATTTCCAGTCAATGATCGGTTCAGTTTCACCAGAGGACCGAGTCCATGCCATGTAAAAACAGCCCACACCATTATGCAGCCACCACCAGCTTGAACAGTGCCTTGCTGACAGTTTGGGTCCATGGCTTCGTGGGGTCTGCGCCACACTCGAACTCTAGCATCAGTTCGTAACAACTGAAATCGTGACTCATCTGACCACGCCACGGTTTTCCACTGGTCTAAGGACCAGTCGATATGCTCACGAGCCCAGGAGAGTCGCTGCAGGCGATATCGTGTTGTCAGTAAAGGCACTCGAGTCGGTCTTCTGCTGTCATAGCCCAAGGAAGACAAATTTCGCCTCACAGTCCTATCGAACACGTCCCTCGTACGTCCCACATTGATTCCTGCAGTTATTTGACGAAGTGTTGCGTGTCTATTAACATTGACCATTCTACACAGACGTCGGCGATCTTGGTCGTTAAGTGCAGGGGGTCACCAACTGCGCTGGCCATGATGGGATGTGATGCCTGAAATTTCATACTCTCGGCACACTCTTGATACTGTGGATCTCGGAATGTTGAATTCACTAACGATAGTCACAATGGAATGACCCATGCGTCTAGCTCCAACTAACATTCCACGTTCAAAGTCTGTTAATTCTCGTCGTGCCGCTATAAATCATGAAAAACCTGTTTACATGAATAACTAGAACACAAAGGAAAGCTCTGGAAAACGAACTGCACATTTATATTTTTTCGCTGCGATACTACTGCCATCTGTATATTTGCATATTGCTATCCTATGACCCTTGTCACTTATCGTGATAACTTTTGTCACTTATTCCAGTATCGCAAACCAGTATATATATATATATATATATATATATATATATATATCGCAAATTAGGTGGAGCTCAAGAATCGAATGAGATAATCTTAATTGATTATATATCTTTTAAAGTTGAGTATAGGAGAAACAATTTTTCATATCATGTTTTATAGACTCTTAGATTTGCCCTTACACATATTCAATCAATTAAACTAATTAACATTAATTAATTTGAAATTGATAATTAATTTTATTAAGTAGTTTTCTGTTTAACAGTTAATGGCATGGAAGATATCCCCCCCCCTCAATATTCCCTTCCTTAACAGATTCCTTTCATACACTCATACATCATGATCAGATGTGCTAATTTTAGCCCAAGATGATGTAGACATAGGTGTGGAGCAGTCCTTAAAGACCTAGATTAGGGCAAAGAGGATATTGATACTCTTGGTTTCAGTCTTAGAAGAATGCAACAGAGATTATTGTTGGTGAGTTCATACCTCTTATAAATGTAAATTAGAATAAGACTTCCAAAAGTTAAGACTTTTAATCGGCGCCATTTTTTTCTTGTTAAATCCTCAATGACGATTGGAGGACAAAACTTCATAATAGGCTTTTGTGCCACTCATGCTAAAACACTTAGAAGGGAGATGGAACAAACGAAGATAGACACCAAAATATAGGTACATTCAGGTCCCAAATTAGTTGGGGCCTAGGGCAAAAACCTTTCTGGGGCCCCTTTGCTTTGCTGCTTTAGCAATGAAAAACATTCATCAAAGAGGGAAAACGTAAAATAAAATTCCTATTAGATTTGGAGGGCCCACTTATGTGGGAGCACGGGGGCAGCTGCCCTGTATGCCCATGCCTTAGTCATGCCTTGGATCCATTGTAAAATAATGCCACTTCAATGTTTGCGTTAAAAATAGCAGAAATAACAGGCGTGGCTTAGTAATAGCGATTAATTTTTTAAGAAAATCAAGAACTGTAATTAAGTATTTAAAGAAATAAAATATTTTGTGTATTAGTAGTTGGTTGCAATGATACGTAATAGAAATTGGCAACACGAATTTCTATTACCTTTTTTTTAAAAAAAAATTAAATGATTGTAAGTCATTATATCAACTGAATAACTATCAATGAAACTAAGGGAAATTTATTCTAAACCGAGATGGTTTTCAAACCAAAGAAAAATATCAAAAACGAGTCTAAATCTAATTAGATGTTCGGTCATAACATATTTAGTCACTTTATAATAGGCTCATTAGTTTTTGGAGTAAGAAATAACTTCGAATTGGAATATAACATTTGTGAATATATCAATAAGAAATGTTTTATAATAATAAATGTTTTCATCACAGTTATAAAATCGCCAAACTATCGCCAAAATGTTAATTTCCATGTCTAAAACGGCAAGAACCGGTCTTCCATATGTAACAGCAAGGCATAATCAAAGAAAGTTGACCTTTCACTAATGACGTCACAGGTTCTCTTGACTTGGAACTGCTGTGACGCAATCAGTTATGTCATCTCCAGCGCTGGCCTCAACAAGGCAACTTCCGAAGAAGATCCAGTTGAATAACTTAAGATAAATTCTTGGCGAGAACGGACGATTTTGTAATCGTTATCGGTTTCTCAAAAAATTCCCCAGGAAAATCCCCAGAAATTCTTGGTGAAGAAGAAATATATTTTGATGTTCTGAAAACTGATTAGAAGAACGAGTTGCGATTGCAAGGGAAAGATAAGAGAATTCTTGAAACTATAATTTCATTGCTATTTGTTTTTTAAAAGGGACTTGAAACGCGTTAGCGAACAACAGCAACAAAAGTTGTTGTTCCCAGTTTCCTCACAAAGTCCCAATGTGTAAATGCGAAATTAGAAGAATTTATCGCATTCGAATCAGAGTATATGTTTTTATTACATTCATACAGTATGTCTGCTTCTTTAAATCATCAGAGGAGTATCATTGATTGTAATATTGGAATTGTTTAAACCGCAATGATTTTTTAATGCAAAGTTTTAGTGCGCAAACATTATTTTGTCTTAATAATATCATAAACAAAGTATAATCTGAAAGGGGGGATGCAAAGACAATGGAATAGAAGGAATAACTAAAAAATGTTGTTTATTTAAAAATGATTTTTTTTCAAATGTTTTAACATTTTACTTCTCATTTTTAACAAAAAAAAAAGAGAGATTAAAATGAAATCTGCTATGCATATTTCAATGTATCATGTCAGGGCATCATTTCTTGAGCGGCCAAGCACCACGTGCTCGTGCAAGTTAAATTATATTTTTATTTATTTTAATCGTTTCATCGAATGAGTCACTTTAGCAAACGATACAAAAAACTTTATCTCGCATTTATTGTTTAAAAAATATCAAATTTCCTATTTATTTCATTTCATTTAATCACGCTCTCATGGGTTTTATTTGCTGTGGTCATTAACTTAATTTTTAAAAAATCAGAGCTTTTGGAAATGCAATGG
>JAOUZG010030345.1:1392012-1410795 GCA_026289955.1 Argiope argentata | reverse complement strand
ACAGTCGAGATAAACCGTAGTACTGCGACTCCCGCCTTTAAGCTACAGTCGAGATACGTCGTAGTACTGCGACTCCCGCCTGTAATATGTTAAATAACACATATATTTATTGATAAATGGTTAAATATTTTCTTGAATGTGAAAAAAAATTCAGTTTGGATGCTCCTGATGACTGAACATAATATTGGCATGATCAACGACGAGAACCTTGCAAGTTTGACTCCAAGGATAGGTATTTCTCATGGCATTGTACGCGTTCCAAAGTAACAACATTCTTCTCTTAATGATCGATCATGCTCTGAGGATCACTAAATTGTATTCAATATTTTGAATTGTAAATATCTTAAGAAGGGAAAACTGTAAACTCCAACAAAACAATGCGTCGATTCACATTTTCTACTCAGTAAGAATTTTGTTGAAACAAAATCAAGTGATTATTATAGATTGGCCAGCCATTAATCTAGACTTTGAAAACCGAGAAAATTGGGTACTTTCTCGAGAAGTGCATGATTACAGTCGCTAATTTCAGCCTATTTAAAAATGAGCGAAACAAGTAGAGAGGAATTGGTTTTTATTGCAACCATTATTGAAATTTAATTCAAAGTATGCCTAATAGGGAATACAAGTTAAATTTAAAGGAATAGATCCAAAATTTAAATAGTCCATATATTTTGTGGACCAGCTTAGGTTTAGTTTCTTTAAAAAAATGTACAAAAACTTAAAATGGCCTTTACTTTGTTGCAATACACATATATTAGATTCTACATGCACAATATTTTTCTTCGTGTTTATTCCAACATTTTTTTGCGAAGTTATTTAAAACAAATCACCTATCTATATAATTTTGAGACACGCTGTGTATGCAAAATTTGTATAAGCGAATTAAATAATTTATATACTTTTTTTTTTTTTTTTGGAATTGAAGAATTACGTAACCTTTTCTTTATTTAAAAGCCTTTCTAAAATAGAACAAAATAATGCAAGGAATGGGGTGTAGGAAAATAAATTATTTTAATAGAATAAAGGACTATTCTAATTGTCTTTTTGTATTGATTAAGTATACGATTTAAAAAACAAATATGCATGAAATGTTTAAGTTAATCGTTTCTTCAGCGCAAACTAAGTTAAATTTGATTTTAATTCAGCACATCACAGTAAGCTAAACTTAATATATAATTTATACTTTTTTTATCTGGAGAATTTAATTTTTGTCCAATGATCTAAATAAATCATGAACTTATTTTTAGCAATATTTGACTCAAAAAATTAAAACTTAATTATTATCAGTTATGTCTCAGTTATTTTTTTTATTGGTTCTCGAAGTATAAACTCCTTGTGTGCCAACAAGTATACCACAAGGCTTACAGATGTAAGTCACAAAATATTGATTAAAATTACATGCTTTTAATTTTAGATAAAATTAATTATTATTTCACATCACACACACACACAAAGTTACTCTTGACTTTGCAACCACTACAGGTTAAACGTGTGCCAGCCACTACACACACACACACACACACACACACACATTTGAAATTTAATTAATATTTAGTACTAATTTAAATTCATGTTACTTGGTTAAAATTGTTTTAAATAAAAATGCAATATTATATTAAACAGCAATACACAAAAAAACAAAAAAGGGGAAGTAGCAGATATTGGTATCTGTAGTAAATTGTAGTATAAAGCTCTGAGTTCATGGAAATTCTCAAATAAGCATTTCCCAATTTTGTCTCTCCAAACCTAAATGATCTTCACCTGTGATATTCAAAACTATGAGTAAGAATCCCCAATCTGTAATTTTCCCTGTCACAAAAAGTTTAGCTTAAAACTGTACAAAAGGGGAAAGTGACATTTATCATTATTTTTCAAACACTCGAAGACTTTCAAAAGGAAAAGGCAACTCGGGAAAAAGGCTCTTGGAGGAATACTTTAGACAAAAGAAATTCTAAAAGCCACCAATTAAAGAATGCAAAAAAATTTATTTCCTGCGGGAAAAACCAAATAAAAGCGATAATCATGTCTCAAGGCCTTCAACTTAAATTTGAAAGTGAAAGGTAACACATGTGTTGTATCTGAAATTTAATGGACATCATCTTCTACAATAAAAAGAAAAAACATTAATCGCTAAATTAATCAAGCATTCCGTTTTTTTCTTCTTGATTAAAAGGTAGAAGGTCACGTGCAAGAATTAGGTAACTGTTTTCAGCAGAAAATAAATAAGGTAGCATTTAGATAGTGGCGATAGTAACAAAGTTTCCTGATTTTCAGTGTGGGATGCATTAAAACCTAGACATGCAATTGAGAACACTCTGGTTATGAGAAAATGCACGAGAAATTGTATCTCTCTTCTAAAATATTCATGTAATGAATAAAAAAAATCAATAAAAGTTTCAATAAATTTTGTGGTATTCCTATGTATTAAATTTCTATGCAACGAATACTTATCTGGAATCTTTTAATGGATAAATAATTTTTATATATCAAATAAAATTTCTATATTGATCACTGTTTCACTCACAAGAAGGAAAGTAAAATTAAATAATAAAACGTTTTCTCTGATTTATAGTAGAATATAAATTCTTGAGACCGGAAATAATTTAAAAAAAGATTTAACTCCAGATTTTCGACAGTGAAAATGATTTCTAAACAAAAAATTTTTACTATAGAAAAAAGAAATCCAGCTTAGTGAAAAAGATAGAAACTGGGAGGAAAAAAATCACGTCATTTCGATAAATATGAAAGTAACTGAAAAATTTATTATTATTGGTGAATCTTTCAAAATACTTTCATAATTTTATTCCCTAAATACACATTTGTTTTTTAAAACATAGTTATGTATAAAAACATTTCAGTAAGAAAATAATGAAAACTCCACAATATATATTTCTGAATATCGATTCTTCTATATATCGATTTTTTTCAGGAGCTTTCTAGCATAGTGTAAAATTTCGACTTAAAAAGCAAAAAGGAAAAAAAAGTAATATTGTCTTTCCTGTTCTTTTTGCGGATTGATTCAATTAAATAAAAACTTTGGTAATCATATTCTTCATTTAGTAAAAGAAAAAAGAATAAATCTGATCTAACTTTTTGAAAAATAATTTTAATTATTTTTTACATGAGCTATTAAATACTAGGTTAACAACTAAACAATCGGGAAGAATTCTATAAGATTTTTTATTCATTTGTATATATAAACATAAAATTCAAAATAATAGGAAAAAAGAAATGATTCTCAATTTAGTGCGATGAAACTATACGCCGGAATTACATTTTTGTTTCGGATGGCCAGCTAGTTCGCTGGGATTAGCAGTAGCCATATTTTTTGAAAAAATAGTGTAATTGCTCGCAATCGCTTCCTCAGCAAACTACTTTTAAGTTGCAAATTTTTGTGGAAACACACTATTTTAGTTGCCTTACATATGTTCTGTTTATTAAGCTACACATTCCAATTTTTTTGCTAATTCATTTAACATTTGAAATTAAATTTGAAACGAAAATCTTCAACTTTAAGTAATACAATAGCTTTCTTTAAAATTATTCTTTAAAAGAATAAGAATTGTTCAATATTAATAAGTTGTATATACTGAAATATAATTTTCATGTTTTTATTTAATATTGTGGTGAATTATTATCATATCAGAATATGATGTCGTTTTTGGTATGATGTTTATGGCGTCAACAAAAATCCGTAGGTGAAAAATAAAAATTTTACTATCTACACGAGCATCTCAAAAAATCAGCTTTTAATAACGTGTTGCAATCCCTTTTACAAAAGCTCTGATTTTTAAAAAAATAAGTTAATTTCTATAGCGAATAAAACCTAGACAAATGTCACTTTGAGCACGTGGTTATAGGAAATGAAATAAATAGGAAATGTGACATTTTTAAAAAAACAATCAATGCGAGAAAAAGGGCTTTGGGTCGTTTGCAACACTTAAGTAACTCATTCAATGAAACAATTAAAATGAATAAAAATATAATTTGACTTGCACGAGCACGTGGTGCTTGTCCTTTCAAGAAATGATGTTCTGACATAATACATTGAAATATGCATGGCAGATTTCATTTTAATCTTTTATATACTAATATTTTCACCGATTCAAAAAAAAATTCAGTATACTGAACTAAAAGAAGTTATTTTTAAATTAAAAGAGTGATGATAAATTTTTAAAAGTAAACTGAAAGCAAAAACCTTTTCAATTTGGAAAAACAGTTCGTATTTTCATGTCTTCATAGATTATGTAAAAAAATTCATAATAAGTTATTTATAACAACAACGAAAACAATTTTTAAGCTTCAATATTGCAACTAAAATACATTGTAAAATCAATGTAAAAATATTTTTAATATTTATTTAAAAAAGACAAAAATTGTATGACTTCTAAACTAATATAACTATTTTTTTTTTGTAAAAATTATAAAATATTTGGAAAAAAATTAAATTTTGACTATAGAACTTTCGGCAAGATCGTGAGAAAACATCAGGATTTCTCATTTTTAATTCATTGTAGTTTTAATCGAAATTTCAAAAACTCACTTGGAGATGCAGATTCTTAACCTTCAAAGCATATCTGTACTAAGATTCGTAATCGTAGCAGAGGTCTATCCTGTAAATAATCAATACATGCACTCAAATTCAAGCAAGCGTTATTCGTTATTATTAGTAGAGGCATTTCTTGAATATAAGTTAGTATATCATTATGGATGTGTTGTCAGCTCACACCATGTAGTTAAAGATGTCGGATATCGGTGATTTTCCTATAATTTTGCTGAATTATATTTAGTACCATTCTCAAAGTAGGTAGTGGTCTTCGACAATCAGACAACAGACTGAACTTACTTTAGTATCAGAAGAGTAGGCAAACCAAATACTTTTCTCTTTAATTAAGATATCACAGTAACCGGGCAGATGATATCATTTGTAATGCCAGGACAATGAAACGCTCACACCAAGACGGCGGTCGTACCAATGTCTGGCTACAGCTTTTCAGAAGATTCCCTTACCAGTAGTAACAAGGTGGTTTAATCTGACTATGCTGTGATGTATCTGTTCCTCTTAGTCTATAGCAATACTTACCTATCTTCTGCAGGTAAATTGTATTGTATTGTAAATACGACCTTCCAAGTCACGTTTTTCATACATTCCATTTGTTTGAAATGATTTTCAAAACCCAAAAACAAGGCTGTAGCTGTCGTCAAACTCCTTGACAGCATCTTTTAATTTTCCCTTTCTTCAATCTTGACAATAATACGGCTATCATCTAATTGATTCGGGAAGACCTGTCGAAAATTGTAAGTTTCGATTGATTCTTTATCGTTAAATGTTGCGTTTGAACAAGAATTTTGCGTTGAACGTTTGAACAAGAATGTTGCGTTGAACAAGAATCGTTAATCGTTGCGTTTGAACAAGGTCGATGGGCATCCATTCTTTTGGCAGGTGCATACCCAACTCTGCTTCCTTCCCCTGCAACGATAATCAGCTAGTTATTTAAATTGTGTGATGAGCTTGATGTGGGATATACAATGAAAGACTCTTTTGTTCTATCCACCCTTGTGGCTGTTGTTCCCCGTTTGTCATTTATTGGTTACAATTTGATAAAAGATTTTAATATTGGATAAAAGAAAGCCTAAAGCAGTGAGCTGTTTGAAATTAAATTGGAAAGTGGCTTTGTCTTATTCAGCTAACTATCGGAGAGAAACTGAAGACTTATGTTAATTCACATAAACAGACTTATCGTTTGTTTGTGATTACAAAATTCTGAAAAAGTATTTCTAACCACACAGCTGATTTTTCCAACTTGATTAATTCTTCCTCGCCTCCATAACAAGATTGGTGTTGTCACAAACTCCTTCCATCTTGGACTTAAGGAATTCGATAGCAGCGCCTCCTCAATTATAGTCAGTTGATACCAAGGCCATGGACTGAAAGCATTGATACTGGATCTGCGGGATGAATCTGCAAATTCCGTTCAATCTTAAGTGTTTGTATATGTTTGTTTGTGCCGTGAATAAAAATTGCTTCAAAAAGTATAAGGACTACTTGAGCAAGTGTTTATTACTCATATATAATGGCGGTCCTGGAAAATAAGGTAAGCCCAATTACCTTAGTTAGAATTGCATTTCATCATTTTTTCTGATAAAATGACAGGTGTATTGAATGATCGCACCTTTCTTTTTCCACCAAATGTGTAAGCTTTAATATAATTTTAACTTATTAATACACTACTGTTTTTATGACGGCGATGTTGAACTAGTCACCTCGTAAAAATCCGTTTCGTGGGTTACCAGCCTTAGAGCTTATATATTTGATGGAAAAATAAAGGAATGGTCCTTCAATACGCCAATGTTGTTATGGCGGCGACGAGGAATTAGTCGAGTCTGAAAATCCACTGCGTGTGTAACCAGCCTTTATAACTCATATTAAAACTATCACGAGACAAGTGCTGCAAACCAGAATTTGCATTCGCAGAACACATCTTTAACTCTATCCTGCACTTATGTGAATTTTCAAACTCGTTTGCTTCACACTTGCTGATTATCATCATTACTATTGCCATCTGTGTTTAGCAATTGTCTATCAAACAACAATTAAGAAGTGTTATTGTTTTAAAAGTAAGTATAATGAGTATCCAAGTTGCACATAACGAGCAAAAAAAATTATTGCAATGCTTTAAAATAAACTATTGTAACTATTTTTAAGACTTTCGAGAGTTGCGAAATAATTTATTCTTTTAAATTTATAGAAAGATGTTAAAAATAAATAAATATGTAAAGAGTTACGTCTCTTTTAATGCACCCCAAACCATACTGAAATAAAATAACAGCTTTCAGTCTACAAAACGTTCAATTACATTAAGTTCAAGTTGTAAGCAGTAATGAATTTATTGGGCTACTTATCAGAAAAGATATCTTAGATAATTCTCCCTGTTTTTTTATTATTTTAAACTCAATCTGTAAGAGACTGGCCAGTAATTTAAAAAAGGACTTGTTACCATATGCGCGGGGAAGAAAAAGTGAGGAGAAGGAAGGTATCATAGGGCGCCACCGGAGTGAAATAAGAAAGAGAGTAAAGGTTATTAAGGCTGTTGAGGAAGTGTGTGTGTGTAGGAGAATGTTTGGCAGATGCCTTCCTTTGTGTTTGCCCGCCTTTTAAATTAATACAGAATGTAAAAATCGCTCTGATGTTATAAGTTTACTGGATCTTCATTGTTTTCGACAGGAAAATTTGCAAACAATCAGAAAGACATTTGAGAACAACTCTTCATTCTGATTAAAACGATGATAAATTATTGGTGTTTTATAGGATAATAACCAGTATTCTAATTCGATGATTACTCCTTTGAAAATGTGAAGAGCAGTTTGAAAATTTTGCAATTTGATTCGAATTGAGCTGATATATAAACGATATTTTGAAGACATGTTATAATTTTAATGATTAAAATTTTCTTCTACACTTACATTACACGTTTTTAAGTTTGTTTGGTCTAGCAAGCGGAGTCAAATCATATAAACATCGACGAAATTTGCATTGAAGCAACCTTCAAAGCGTTTGAAGATAATCAAAACTTTTAAATAAATGTTTACGAATTCGATTAGGCTAGATTTCTATCTCTCTTGTGTGATTCTCTGACGTTACGCCCATTCTTACGAATCTCACCTTTCATTTCTTCTGCATTAGAGTGGTATTCAAATCAATAAAGAAATGAAATTAATAAATCTGAAATAACAAATGATTCATTATTAAAACATTAAATAAATATCATTAAAGTTTAAAATGCAATGAAGCAAAAATGTCATAATTTTTTGAATTGTACTTGCCTTTTTATCTACATCTACACATAGTATAAAATGAAATCTCCTAAAAGAGTCTGTATGTGGAAACCACAAAAACTGGAGAAATAGATAACGGATATTGGTGATATTTATATTATTTTAGAGAGCATGTATTAGGGAAGGTTGTAACACATTAAAACGTATCAAAATAAAAAGGAGAGTTTTATAATTGAGACTTTACTTCATCCGCGTATTCGCGAAAACCGAAAACTGCGCATGTGCAAGCAGCAAGAACTGCGCTATGCATATGGGATACATTTCTTTGTTTACGTCTGATTTTAAAAAGCGATTCAAATCTCATTATACCGAAAAGAAGGAAATCTAACCTTGAAATGATCGCCCTTGTTTTATCTACGAACATATCATATTTTTGCTTTTCTAATAGACTATTTCTGAATGTGTGCTATAAAAATCGTTTTGTAGTTATACTTTTATACTTTCTAAATATATTTTTATGTTTGTGCGGGTACTGCTAGTTTATTATATTTAAACGTTAAAAGCCAAATTCTTTTAAAATTAATTTTAACTTGTATATTATTAATATGAGATAGTCATGAGTAAAACGGCAAATAATCCGGGTCATTTAATCCAAATTCGGAACAAGTATAAAACATTATTTAACATTGAAATTATTATTAAATAAAACACTGGAATTATTTTACTAGTATATTATTATTAGATATATTACTGAAATCATATTATTATTAGAAACTGGAATTATTATTGCGTATTATTTGTGAATACCTTTCATCTCTTTGTTGAAGAATTTTTTTTATTTACTTTCGTTTGAATTTTATCTCAAATAATTAGACTTTAGATAAATATCTGTATTTTGGTAACTTTAAGTTTTGTTTTTTATTTACGCTACATTTAAAGGGTGCCATATATAATATATTCACTGTATGCGATATATAGAGGAATCAGAAGTATATAGAAACTAGTAGTTATTACTATAAAAAAAGTATATGATATAGTTTTGTTAAGAATTTAATTTCTTGAGGGTGATTCGGAAGAAAAGTTAATAAAAGCCAGTGGTGGTGGTTTCCTCAAAACTTTCTCGCACACTCTAATCAACTTGTCATATTAAAGAGTGCCTTACACGACGTTGGCGAAATATGAATTTTTGGCGTGGATTTAGTATTTATATTGAACTTATCGTATCATCCTCGGTGAGTTATTTGGCGGTTAATCACTGGCATGTGTTAATAATATCCAAAAATCGAGTTTGTGTTATAAACATATTTTACTCAAACGACTGAAATAAAAATTTAACTCAAACTTACATTATTAGTCACCAAAGTCGATACAAATTTGATATAATTAAGTCACTGCGTATATGAATAATTACATTTGCAGGTTCTGAAATTAGAGATCTACTGACTGTCAATCCTAAGATGGATTAGTCTCAAAATTTGACTGATGTTAAATCGTTGTAACAAATTTCATCTAGCTCTTTTCATGTGTATTTATTGTATTTATATTTGAAATGTCGGACTTCCTCTGAATAGGTTTCTATCAAAAATCTTACCAAATTTCATCCCTCTATTTCAAACATATTAAAGTTATCTTTGCTAATGACAGATATATGGGCATTTTCGAAAAAAGTGTTTTTTTGCACTCGGGAAGGTCAAAAACTTGTAGATTCGTGAGAATCTCGAGTTAAACAATTAATATACTTAACAAAAAAAAACGATTAATATACTTTCGCTGTACTACGTATACGATAAAGCAAAAATATGACTTATAATTCCAGAAAATATTTTTTAAAGATTTGAATGAAATGCATTTTAAAATCAGTTTAATTACTTTATTATTTGCTCAAGGTTATGTATTTTCTTTTTTACAAAATAAATAAATAAATAATAATTTAATGCATTTATTAGAAAATCCTAATGAAAGGATTCGAATAAAAATTATTTCTTTAACAGCTTGCCTGATTATCCCGAGTTATCTCGGGTTCGTATATATTGCCGTAAATTATTATCCCGAGAAAACACGGGCGAAGCAGAATTTTTCAGTACGATTTACTTTATCACGGTTTTATTCAGCCTGGAATAAAAAGAAACATTCAAATATGATTGATAGTTTGCCGAGGTTTGTTGGTTTCGTGGCTCTTTTGGCTTTTCGTCAAGTGTTTTTGGTATACTTCGGCTTGCGGATAAGTAATGCATAAAGAAGGATAGTTGCGTTGAGGGTAAGTAAAATAATGGCGATGATGTAAGATAGCGAAAGCGTTGATTTTTCAGATAGTGATTATGAAGAGGTGGACATTGAAAATAGTGGAAGTGATTCTTTTGTATGTAGCCTTAGTAAAGACGTTACTTCAAGTAGTTCGAAGTCGGACGATTTACCTGCAGCTCGTCCCTGGGTTCAATTCAAAAAACGAAGTTGCCACCTGTTTGTTTTACTTTTATTGCTATCGCAAGCGTGAATTTCAATATTGATATCCATAACATTTCGAGTTTTTCTATAAATATTTTGATAATGAATTGATCGACTAGATACCAGTGCACAGAATGTCAGGTATCACTTTGTGTTGTCCCTTGTTTCAAAAACTTTTCTACTAACACTAACATTTAACTTTTTTTTTCATTTGCCCGAAATAACTCGGGATAGTATACTAAAATTAAAACTAAATACTTTTACAAATGCAAAAAAATTACTCGTAAAAATCCAACTTAAAACCTACATATTTTGTTTTGTTTCGTTTCCTAGTATTTAATAATAAAAAAAATTTTTAAATGTGATGTTTTTTGCAATTTTTTTCCAAAAATTCTGTAAGGGAAACGGTTAATAATATTTGATTAATCAATAATATTAAAGAAAGCGATAACAGATATAATCCTAACATTTTTGTAAGTTCAAAATCCCTTTAGGATCCTCGGTATATTAATGACGGCAAATCAATAATGTTAACTTTCTATGACATTGAATTGTTAATATCCTGGTTGAGAAGAACGCATTGTTTTCATTTTTGAAAGAAAGAATTTTCTTCAATCCTTCATCAATTATTATTTTTTCTTTTTGAAAAATATAATAAAAATTCCATTAGAACAATAGTCCTGAGTTACATTTTCATTTATTTGTTCAGTTTTGTCATAAGTGAAAACTTTTGCAATTCTTCCAAGGCAAAGTAAATAAAAGTCGTCTTCTTAACATTCCGAAAAATCATTAGTCATGCATTGAAGTACTTCTTTCTAAAAAAAGAAATAAAATCATTTGTTTTAAATGATTTCTTTGAAAGCAGATGTTTAGAAAACGAATTTGTATACACAAGTATTTGAAGGCCATTCTCCATTGAAACAATTGCTATTTCTGTAAATCGGACAATGCGTGGCATTTGCAGTCTTTCTTTTATTCTATCCTTCTTTAGAGATTAGTTGATTCACCCGTTTTATTATTAGCATAATTTTTTTATCCCAACCAGCTACTTAAAATATGCCTTTTTACGAAACTTTCAAATTAAAAAAGGATATAGAATTTAAAAAATGGCTATAAAATGAAAATCAATAACATTTTAACTATAAGGACAAAAAAACCCAAATAAGTTATATTATATACAAAATTAGAAAAAAATAGTTTGACTTTTATAATAATACAATGTGTGATCAAAATAAAATAGACATCATTAGAAGATTTTCAGTTGACTAGATGTAAAAGTGTAAATAAATGTTCAGGATTTGTACAGAATTTGTGCTAAACAGTGTGGATAACCAGGGCTTTTATTAATGAAAAAATTCACAATGAAGGAAAATTAAAAGCTACTAAAACCAGTTTATCTTAAACAGAATTAAATTCATCTCATGTACTTTTGCTACGGAAATAAAATGGTCAGACATCTTAGATAAACCAAAACCACTTTTCTAATTCTATTTTTCTCCCCAAAACATAATTTTGAATTGAAAAAAAAATGTCCCGTACTTGAGCTAACCCCAGTAGCACACAAATATTGTACAATATTGATCAGTATTCGCAATATTGTATAATATTGTGGAATATTGTTTAATATCATATAATATAGCACAATATCGTATAATATTCGGGAATATTGTTTAATATCATATAATATTGTACAATATTGGTCAGTATTCGCAATACTGTATTATAATATTGTGGAATATTGTTTAATATCATATAATATAGCACAATATTGTACAATATTATGCTACAGGATGTGCTACCTGGGAATTGCTATTGTTATCATTATATCAAAATTAGATTTTAAAATGAATCGCTCATATAAAAAAATTATTAAAAATTGGTTTTTAAAATGCCGACTTTGAAATAATTTTTTTTTTCAATTTTTATAGAGAAGTTATCTGAACTCATTGACTTACTTTTTTTTCTTCAGAAGTTTCACCATATTTTCTTTTTTTCATCTTCACCTCTTTTTTTTTCTTCCTTTATTTCTCACAATAAAGAGAATAATCATTGTTCTAAAATTTATATCTATATCATTAACAAACCATTTTATACGACTCTTGGTTAAACGGGATAAAAATTTGCTATAATTGCAATTTATTATTTTGTGCAAATGTTTTTATAATCTAATCCTCTATTTTATTTTTTTTATTGTTTTTTTATATGAAATGTTAATTTATTGTCCGATTTCAACGATTTGTAAATTTGAACATTATAACTTTTCGTAAATATAGGCAACTAGCTCTTACCCGCGACTTTGTACGCGTAAAAATTTTGATGTGTATATGTGAGAACTGACAGTCTAATCACAATGTAAAATGTTATCAAAACCGTATACATGCATACATTTTCAACGTCAATTGGAGCAACGAAAAGACGTGAATTTTAAGCATCAGTTGGGGTAATGCAATGTAGATTAGAAAATTTTAATTTCAATTCATCTATTTTACTTTTATTCAAAAGCACTTCTGAAGGAATCGAAAGATCTATTATCTAACAATGTTTAATTTTAAATTTATCATACACTACGAAAATAAGCAGAATCGTTTGAAATAACCAATCGAAAACATGTCACGTCTAACCTCATTAGCGTGGGGGGGGGGAATTACATAAAAGCTATGTTCTTGAAACTATAAAGGTACTTTTAAAAATTTAATCGTAAATGATGAAAATAGGCAAAAGGGATATGTACAGCAAAACACACACACACACACAAGAGAAATGAACAGGAAATATCGAATTATATTAGCACAAGAACAGCGTAAGAAAAAAAAATCAATAAATATTCCTCTAGAATAGTAAGATAATATTAAAATAAAGAAAAAAAATGATTAGATTAAAAAAAAATTTTTTTTTGTTCTGATGAAAAAGTCTTTCTGCGGGGGAAGTCTTACAATAAATCACAAAGAATTCCATTAAGATAAGATAATATTAAAAGAATACCGGAAATAGAAAAATAAAAACAAACTATTCAAAAAGCTCAAGTAGATTTTTAAAAAAAATTTTTGGTGGAAAATTTAGTTTTTAATTAATAAAAAATTAACCACTCAATTAACCGGAATAAAAATTGGCGTATGTTCTTCTGAGGAATATAATCTATCTCTGTGCTAAATTTCATCCAGTTTCCTTCAGCCGTTCTGGCGTGATTGACTCACATCATCCATCCATCCAAACTTTCACATTTATAACAGTAGTATAGTTTGATTTTTAAAGCAAAATTATATTTTAAGCACAATAGGTAATGAATTGAATGTAACTCTGGGCTTCAAATATATATAGGTTACGGTAAATGTGGCTAATTCTGTGATTATATAAAATAACCGGTAATTATAATCACCACTAAATTTGGTGGTGACTATGCATAGTTACCGATTATTACATATAATCACCAGTTTATTACTCTTACCCTACCATATATATTTTTCCGACCAGAATTACATATTAATAGTTAGGCTCTTCATCGTAAGATGGCAGCACAAACGGAATTTCCATTCATTAATGCGTGAAGAGAGCAATGGGAAATTTTAGTTATTCATTTCAATATGAGACTTGCAGAAGTTGCTTTTCTTTGTATCTACTGATGTTCATCCCCTAATAACAAATGATTTTTTTTTAAATCTTTGGTTTTATAAGTTCGTTTATTGAAAATTCTCATAAATTTATTCTTTTTTTCTGTGAAGAATTGACGAATTTAACCATAAATTCTTCCTTTCATTGAACAGTTATAATTTAATTTTCTTATAAAAAATTCAGTCTCCTGTTATTTTGATAAAGGTCTTATTTTTTTTCTAATATCTCAATTCATTTTGAAACAATTTGTATAAGAAAAAAAAGCATTGGGCTCTCCAATATTTTGCCATAAACTTTTCCCTCTCCATCGGCACAATATTGTGGGCCTAAAAAGGTCATAATTGTAAAAAATGGTCATAATTGTAAAATTTTAAAACTAGGCACATGAGAGTCGGATGCTTGAAATATAGTGTAGAAGTACTCCAGTCGAATTATAAGTAAAGGGAAAATAAAAACGGCACTTTTATTGTTTGAAGTTATTAAGGTAGGTTTTTTTAAAAAAAAAACTCTAAGTTTGCATTGGATATGTTTTTCTGCCAAAGGTGGGTGATGAAAGTTCTAATACCGTTCTTTCTTTGTTAAAATAAAAAGCAACCTAAAAGAAAAAAAATTAAATGAAGAAGTTCTTTGTTTGCTTTTTACTTATGGCACTTGCCATGGACAAGCCCCCTGCTGATACTGCAGCAGATTTAAGCCGAAAGGAGCGTCTCTTGTTTTATGAAGCAGCGCCAACTAGGGCCAAGAGTACAACTTAGCCACAAGCTCACCACATTTGCTTGCACAGCCCCTTTTTACAGAGGGGGGCACTGTCACGCATCTCGCATATAGCACACAGAAGAACAACCATGCCCGAACCCAGGACTCGAACCCGGAATACCCCGAACACGAGGAAGATGTGGTACCTCTGTGCTAGAAAGCTGGTAAAAGAAGAAGTTAAGGATAACAAAAAGACAGTGAAATGAATTATAGAACGCAACGATAGCTTAATAAATTAAGTTTGAAACAGAAAACTCTTACTTAGTGGTAATCGATTCTCGTAAAACATTAACAAGTTGTGGTTGTAAGTTTAGCGGTTATCAGAAAATGAATTCAGGCTTTTAACTGTAATTAGTTGTTAAGTTCAAATTTAATTTTCAAAACTTTTTTTAAAAAACACCTGCTGTTATGATACTATTTGAAATCGCAGAATAACAATCGGAATAAAGAAATTCCGGTATGCGAATTCTGATTTATAAAAAAGTAATTATGTTCCTTTTTTGGCGATTCGGACTTTTTTTTCAATAAAGATGTAATTTTCAAAGAATAATGCGGATATTGTCCACAGAATGCTATGAATTATTTCCTTATGCATAAAATTTGAAAGGTAAATTTCCAAAATTTCTCAGAAATTGGAAACACAAAATTAAAAAAAATGAAAATATTTTCCACATTTTGTATTTTTTAAATACTTTTGGTCTATTTCAGTTATGATTACATTCAATAACTTATTTTTAGGTGTTTTTAGCGCCTATAGCTTCTTTAAGTTATTCCTCTCAAATAATTAACTTTCTACTCAACCTCCCCCAACACTTTTTATATATAACATATATTAACTATATTTTCTTATTTTTTTTTATTACAACTCAACTGAACTGAAAACCGGAAGAATCTTGGACGTTTTTATTTGACTATATGAAACCAATATCTGGAATTCACTATAACGATTGTAACACCAGGATTGTTAAATCGTTTTAACCTTTATATTGATCCCCTTTGTCATGAATGTAACAGCATCAAGAATATCGAACATATAATTCTCTCGTGCAAAAAATATACACTCCATAGAGACAAATTATGGACTTTTCTAAGGTTAGATATAAACAAGATATCTCTTTCACAAAAGTTTTGGGTAAAATAACTGCAAATAAGATTAATCTACAAGTGTCTCTTCAAGCGATAAAGCACTTCAACATTTTTTTCAACATTTCCTGCTGGGAATTTCTTCAAGGCTTGATTTTTTTACCAATCTGAGTTGCGGAAAAGCTCCCTACCCCTTTTTGTGCATCTCCTCATTGAAACTCCTGCATTTGTGTCGAATTGCATCAGCGGAACCAATTTTAACCTTGAATTTACTGTTTCTCCAAACTGTTTTTGTATGTGTTTATGATGTCTCGTGGTAATTGAGAAAATGTTTTTGCTCTTTACATCTGGAAATCGGGGATAAGCCATTGATACTATACATCCCATTATATTGCTCCTTTCAAATTCAAGTTCAATATCTGAAACAGAATTAAGATTACAATAAATGGGTTACATATGAGATTTAAATTACTTTTCTGTGAGTTTTTGAATTACTGGGTTTACAAGTATGTTAAGATTTGGTTTAAAATTTGGTACAGACCCAGACTTTGTATCCTAAAATAGTTTACCAAATTTAAATGAGCTCACTTGTTGTGCTTTGAACTATCCTATTTACACGCAGACAGGAGGACAACAGACAGACGGCCGTCAATTAAGGGATGTTTCAAATAGAAGACAAATCAACCTTTTCGATTCTTAACCTTTGTGCCAAAGTTTATTCATCTAGCTCTTATATTATCTACTTGTACTTGATCAGTTGGACTGACAGATTTCATCTGATTGAATTTCACAAAATTCAAAATTCATCACACAATATTTAATCGTATACCAAATTTCATTCATCTAACTCAAGTGTTTTGGAGTTATCGGGCTCAGAGCCATGTAGATAAAAAAAAATTCGATTTAAGGAACTCTGAAATGTGGAGATTCGTCAAAATTCTGAGGCCGAATTTCTTTGATGATTATAATTTGTTTTCTTTGAATATTTCGTATTCGGAAAAAAAGGAAAATAAATTTTCAACTAGCATCAAAGTCGTACATTTTTTCTATATATTTTTGACGCTGTTTAATAAATTGTAAATTATTCGAAATTCTGAAGGTAGGAACTTTTGGTTTCAATATTTATTGTTAACTCTCAGCTCTTCCTCAATTGGTGAAATTTCAACATTTTTAGTGATACGTTTAGAATACCTTAGATATTGTTACGTTTTTAGCGTAGCGGGTTCGGATTGAATGGACTTTATTTGAGGACAGCACAAACAAATTTATTTACAGCTATTTACAGGTATATACAGGATAACTTGAAAAAGTAAAACTTCAGAAAACACAATCCAGCAATAACCAGTAACTTACAGCGTAAATGCGAGTCTTACGCACGATAAACACAGTTTGCAAAACAGCTATAGCATAGCACAGCAACAGTAAAGCACAGCGAGCTCAATAACACAGCGTTAACAGCAAACGCAAACACAGCGCACTAATAACAAGCGAAAAGCTACAAGTAAGTGAAACGCTTCTCTTCCCAAAGAGAGACCCACTGCCAAAAAGCGGCAGTCCGTCTCCTATATAGCCGGACGAAAGTACCGAGAGGCTTCGGCGATCACCGAGAGAAAATGCGGCGCAGCCAGAATTGACTCGGGGTTACCAGAATATTCCTCCCGCCAAGTCAACTCGGCTGGCGCGGAGCGCCTTGTGACGCGCCGCCAACGTTTTCACCTCTGGCGAGCGTTCGCCCGCTTGTAACAATACGTTTAGAATATGTTTAATTACAAAATAAAAGATACGAGTTTCCTTTTAAGATTAAGATTTAATTATTGTTATTTATTACCAATTTTATTGCATGGTGAACTTTATGTAACATTGAAGAATTTACAAGCAATGTAATCAAATTAATTTCTAAAATTGTTTTGTGTAGTGCTTAAAATCTAATTTTTATTATTGTTTTTACAATAAATGTTTTTTATCCTTTTTTGCTTTGAACAGTTTTAAAAACTACAAATCTAGCTCTAAAGATTAATCTGTCTAGTGTTAGTGTTTTCTCTTTCTCTTTGCTGTATACTTCTAAAAGAGGGTTAGCTGTTTAATGAGTTTTCGGGATAAATTAAATAAAATCCGACACGTTTGTTTTCTTCCAATAAATCAATAAAGTCCAGAATTTTTTATATTTCTGGAAATTGGTGTATAAACTTATACCAAATTTCATCTATCTTATGTTACTCCTTCTTCGAATTATCGTGTCACATGCATACGAAAACACGAATCAATACCTAATCTTTAGTGCACTTGATCAAAATTTTAAGTAGGTTCGAATTTCTGTTAATCCAAACATATACTAAATTTTACCCAATAATCTGTTTGAATTTGTGAAATATCATATTCATATGTTTAATAACGAATAGAAAGACAGACAAATTCTGTCGAAAGTTTGGCAGAATTTCGGTTTAGTGTTTACATACTAAATTTCATTTGTCTATCTCTGTTCGTTTTTGAGTTATCGATTTCATAAAGAGATCAACATATATAAGTTTTAGAACTGTTTTCTAAAACTCAGGAAGTCTAAAATATCAAAGCCTTCGCATTCAATATTTTAACTGTAACTGTATTTCCTCTACTTACATCAGTGGAAGTTAATATGGTCCAAAAATCCCATGCAGTAACAAGTTATTTTCATTTTACAATATGAGGCGAGAAAAAAAAAATAATTTTCATTCTTTTGTTAATAAATTGAGGTAATCTTCAATCTTTCTGTTTTATTATTCTCTTCTTCTCGCAAAAATAAGATTTATTGTTGTAAGACTAAATTTTGAAGAATTTACTAGAATTTGGATTATTTTCTATTTTCAAGGGAAAATATTGATAGTTTTTTTTTTGGCCATAACTGTTCTATATAAAACTGAAATCTATTTTCTAGGTCAAATTCTACTAGTAATAAAAATTAATTTATAGCGTCTTTTAATTTCAATAATAAATCAAAAAAACTGTTTTCATTTTACCAATTTTCCTATGCTTTTTCTATCACTAAAATTAATGCAATAAAAACTTCGTAAAAGAACATATGTGATAAATGCAAAACACCTTTATATATATATATATATATATATATATATATATATA